>JADMNF010000298.1:0-22087 GCA_016097085.2 Sporothrix curviconia
ATGGAAAAACGGAGGCGGGTCATAGACTTGTTATGCAGCAGCAACAGGAGCGGGAGCGCCGGGCAGCGCCAGAAGCTAGTCGTCGCAGCCAGCCAGGCAAACACCACAAGCTACAATCCAGCACGCCACTTCGTCTTCATCCGCCAGCAACGTCCGACACAACGTCACTGCAACTAGCAGCACGGTGCAGACGTTGACATGCATGATGCCAGCGAAGACGGCGCCGTTGCCGACGAGACAGACGAGGGCCGGGGCTGATAGCCGACAGCGACAGCAGCAGTGACGATGACGAAGATGAGGAGATGAACGGTGGCGGCGGCGGCCCTGTGATGCGGCGGAGCCGGCGATACATCGGTAGCGGAAACGCGGGCGGTGCGACGTCTGATGCTCTGTCGCTGGGAACCTACTTTGTTGTCGACAGCTACAACATCCACGCCTTATCATCGCCGGCGTCACCTGTGCTAGCAAGTTTTCTCAGACGTTTTTCCTACACCAATGCTCGATATGCCAAGGTTGGTGGCCTGCCGCTGGCGGAGCTGAACACTTGGAGCATGGCAATTCTTGATCCTTAAACGACTTTCGGCTGGCCATTCCTATTGAGGATCTCGATGCATACGCACTATGCTTGTTGAATTTTTATATGCGCGAGTTATTGGCACACGACCGCGGCCAGCGGGAGCACAGCCGACGGCTCAGACCACGGCAGCGACAGCGCCCTAGCACCGCACGCCGGTCGGTGTCATCCGACAGAACTGGTTTAACTGCAAGTCATCAGATCAGCGCGGCTGCCTTCCCCAGAGTATACGGGTCAATAGCATGACACGGAAGACGACGGAGGTTTGCAGGGTAATATGAAAGAGGAGGATACGACGATTAACGCAAGACTTGCGCACACGCATCACGAAACACAAGCAATACTACACCACCAGACCGATAGACGGGGAGTTTCGCTATTTATTAGAAAGGAAAAGACATGTGCGACAGCCACCAGACCACCTACGACTGAGCCGAGCCGGTGTTTGCGGCTGCAAACGGCCAGCATTACACGATACAGCAAATCTCACTTACGAGTATGAGGAGACTGAACGAGACAAGAGCCGAACAAATATGGCAGGGGTGGTTGATGCGTTTCAACGGGATTACAAATTGCCCGCTTTTTTTCTTTTGCTTGTTTCCATATTGCAAGGAGCATGCCCGTTCCGGTTCGCTTCTCGGCCCCTATTACCCACATGTATTGTACTTTGTACAACCTTTTATTCGGTCATATCTACGCCTCATGTTTTACTTTCTTCCTTGTTTTACCTTACTTTTTTGTCCTTTGCTTTCCATTTGCTGTGCTGCATTTCGTTTTATTCCTCGAGTGTTGTTTCTTGTTTACCTTTGCCTGGCGTTTGGCTTAATTATAAATAGATAGACTTGGCGTTAATGAACATAATCTCAAACTGCATGTCGTGCCTTATTCGGTACATCTGTGACCTGTGAAGAGCAGGCTTCTTATGACAACGTCACCTGCACCACATTCAGCGCCTCGGCCCGCGTACCTGCAAACCGCGTCTCCGCTGTCGTCCAGTTGATAATCTGCCACACCGCATCTACATACGACTGCTTGCCATTGAGGTATTGGAGGTAATACGCGTGCTCCCACATGTCAATGCCCAGCACCGGCACGTCGTCCACAGGATCCTGGTCATGCGTTGTGGTGATCCGCAAGCTCTTTTTCTTGTCTGTGCTACTGGCTGTCAGCCAGCCCCAAACCAGAGCCCTGTATGCCGAGCAGCGCGGCCGAGAAGGCGGCCTTGAAGCCGTCCAGGTCGCCATATGCTGCCTCGAGCGCCTTGGTCAGCGTCGGAGCCTTTTTCTCCGGATGCTTCGCGTCATCGCTGCTGGCCGGCGCCAGCGACGGCCAGAACAGCGCGTGGTTAATGTGTCCACCGCCGTGGAACTTCAGGGCCGGCCTGGAGCGCGATCTGGTCGGCAACACGGCCGGTCGCGGTGGCCTCGGCGTACTTGACGAGCGCGGCATTGAGGTTGGTCACGTAGGCCTGGTGGTGCTTGTCGTGGTGCAGCGTCATGATCTCCTTGGATATATGCGGCTCAAGCGCATCGTAAGCGTACGGCAGCGGCGGAAGGTTGTACGTGTGGGCAGCCTGTAAGATATTGAGTAAAGGTGACCGATTGCAAGTAGACAGAGAAGCTCATAGACAGTGCAGGACAGTTCATGAACAGTTGATAAACGAGGCCGATTACCATCTCGCCAAAAACCACCTGCCCGGTGACGGGACACCCGCGAGGTCGGCCATTGCTTGATAAGAAGAGGAGCTTGAGAGACAAATCAACTTCCGAAAGTGTCCTCGATGTATCAGATGTGGGGGATCGTGGGTTGAGTTTCCTTCGATGACGTTATTTGTCAGGGTGTTTACAGTGGGAGGTTCTGGCCAGGCCACGGTGTTTCTCCGGCCTTTTGTTTGGTAGGGGAAGGTTCAGGGGGGAAGGCGCTGTAATGCGCCGAATTTTATAGACATGGCACTTGGCATTTAAATTTACAAAGAATTTGAAAAAAAATATTACCGAAAAAAAAAACATACCTTGAAAAAAGAGCACCCTGCAAGAGATCAAAAAAAAAGAGAATTCGGAATGGTGCTTCTGTGAAAGAAGCGCATCAGGATTTGAGCCCGATGCGGGGTCGAACCCGCAACCTTGAGATTAAGAGTCTCACGCTCTACCGATTGAGCTAACCGGGCGTTCGATCTCATTTGATTCGGCTTCGTCGCAACTAATAGCAGTCATGAGCATGGGTCTCATTGGCGTCAAAGCATGACGAAGACGAAGACAAACTTTTATTATTTTGTCTTTATTTAACAAAGGGTTTTCTTATGGTGGAATTTTACAAATAAAAATTAAAACAATTAATTGTATAAAAGTGGACAGATGACAAACACGACGAAAACTTTGATCAGTGAACTATGAACATTTTTCTAGACAAGAAATGAAACTCTATGTAAAAGACGAAAAAAGATATTCATTAAACATGCAAAGTATAAGACAAAGAGAGCATTCAAACGTTTACGAAACATGGTTACCAAAATAAAACATTAGTAATACATGCCAAATCCAAATCCAAAAAAAAAAAAACCAAACCGCCATACTCTCCAGCACTCTACTTCTTGTCCCCATCGCTGATCGTATGGCTGTGCATGGCGCTGCGCAGATCCTTGATGCGGGTCGGGTCTTCTAGCAGCTCCCACGCCAGCTCCTTCTTGCTCTTGTGATGAGCGTGGAGATGGCCATCTTCATCGGCAGCGTCCATGTCGCTCAACCGGCTCTTGTCCGACGAGCTCAGCGAGCTGCTGCTCGAGTTGCGGTTCATGACCATGTGCACGCCACCGCCGGCCTTCTTCTTGGACTCGTGCTGCTCATTCTTCATGTGCTGCAGTGTCTCGTCCTCCCAGTGCATGGCAACGACACCGAGGCCCGGGAAGTTCTCCTCGAGCCACTTTTGAAGGATGGGTAAGAGCGATTTCTCAGGACGGTAGGTGCCCGAGTCGTTGTCGATGATGAGCTGGTAGTAGCCGGGTTCGTCGGCAGCCGTGGACGATTCGCGTCGGGCCATCGCTGCCCGGGGGTAAAGAATTTTCGGGGTCGGCAGCTGGGTTACCAAGACTGGTCTTGCTTGTTCCCCCGGGAGCT
The DNA here is from genome assembly GCA_016097085.2 of Sporothrix curviconia. NCBI lineage: Eukaryota > Fungi > Ascomycota > Sordariomycetes > Ophiostomatales > Ophiostomataceae > Sporothrix > Sporothrix curviconia. Next base: position 3,688 of record JADMNF010000298.1, read on the forward strand.
TAGCAGCCGGCGGATAAAGAACTCGCCAGAAAAGGCAATGTAGGTGGCGACGTCGAGTGCATCGTGTGCTTGGATAAGAGGTCGATGCCAAAACTCTTTGCCCGTCTCGGTGAAGCGGAAGATGCCGTCCAGGGAGATCATGTAGGTAAAGATGCGGCCGCCCTCGTCAAAGTGGGCAAGCTTGAGGAAGGCTAGAGCAGCCTCTTCGGAGCACGGCTCGAATGGCTCAGTCTTGGTGGTCCGGCTGTAGTTGTAGACACGGTTGTGCTGTTTGTGCAAGGCTTTGTTGAGAATATGGCCACGAATACCGTGCGACGAGAACATGCGGCCGACAAACGGCCGGAACTCGACGTAGCGGTGGTACAGCTTGGCCGGGACGGGCCCTTGTAACTGGATCTCGCATGCCTGGAAGTCGTACTTTTTTGTGTCCTTGTCATCCTCGCACTTGTCCTTCTCGGCCTCTTCGTTTGACGACCGGCGGGGCCGTGGAATTGGTCTCGTCTTGCGCCTCGTCACGATTGACCCGTGTGTTGGTGATGCGGCCAATCATGGGCGAGAAGTGGCGAATGTAGCGCGTGGGACCTGCTGTGTACAGCCGCGCACCATCCTTTTGATCCGTCGGCCCGTCCACAACCTGGATGCTCAGTTCGAGAGTGGGCGTAAACTTTGCGTTGGTAAACGCAGTCGCGGCTGCCTTGAGCAGGTACGCGCGCTTGCTGCCCATGCGCTTCTTGACTTCAAACACCTGGCGTTCGATGCCCTTCCAGTCTTTTTGGAACGGCACCTCGACTGTCACATTGCCCAGGCGATCGTCGTGGTCCGTGGCGTCCTCATCATACAGGCGGCACTTGAGCGTAACGGGCCCTCGGAATGCCAGCCACCACCCACTCCTCTTCCCACTCGGGCTCAGTGGTCCTGTGCTTGGTCTCTGTGCGGTGCACCATGGTGGGGTCTTCTTCGTGGCGCGTGCTCACTCCAGGTACGGTCAATGTCGCGCGGATAAAAGGGTCCGAGGAACTGTTGCCCAGATCAGCAACGGGCAAATCACACGCGCGGTGGAACGTGAACTTGATCGTGTAGGTTGGGTTATGAGTGGGCGGCAGAGGCGTGTCATCGTAACCGCCGGTGGCGACGAGCTTGTCTTCTCGTGGATCTGGTCTTTTTTGTCGGAAATCTTGTTCTTGCTGGTTGCAATGCGCGTCTTGATGTGGCCAGGAAGGGAGTGAGGCTGTCCATGCCCGCCATCCTTGGCACCAGCGTCGGGCGCATCTTCCGACACCTGGGAAATCTGATGCTCCGCAGTGGCTTGCGGCTGTTCAAAAGCCTGGGGCTCTTGGGTTGCTCTCGCTTCTGGCGGTGCTTGAGGCTGCACGGACGGCTGAGATGAAGCCGGTTCTGCTCCTGGTGCTGCCGGGGCTGGAGCCGCTGCAGCGACTGGTGCTGCTGTCGAGGCTAGCACAGTCTCCGGGGCTGATGCGGCTGGAACCTGTGCAGCCGCCGGAACTGGCTGTTTTGTAAAGTCGGCCATCTTGGAGATCGCTGTGACGGTCGATGATCAGAGGGAAAGAGCGATTGAGGGCACTGCCAAGCAAACCGGAAAGGGCCGAACCTGTTTCCTTGTGTTCTTGGCTTACCTTTGCCGGTTGATGACAGGCGGCTGTGACTGCCACGACAGATCTTTTGCCTGGCCTGTTGGAAAGGTAGGTGGTTTTTCTGTTTCTCCTGCGCCGAATCGCCAAGAGCGTGCAGGGATGCTGGATCACGAACGAGACTTGTTTTTCGATGGGCGTGTGCTTTGCGTGACAATAAGGAGAGACCCTTTGTGTTCTTTTTCGGTTCGATTAGTCAATCGTACAGAGCAAAAAGTGACTATGGCAATTCTGACTCGCGAGCTAAGTCGCTCTGCATTTTCCACCCCTCGTCCCACGATTGTAAGATATTTATTCCTTTGTTGCGAGCGTTGTCTGGGCAAATGCTTGGCCCATTGCCAATTGGTGCGCGTGACGTCAGTTTCTGGGCCTTTTGCTCCAGGTGGAGCTTGCGCCATGTGCTGGACTGGACCACTCATGGGCTGTGCTGAGCGCCCAGCTGCCTGTTATCAGTATGTCGGCTGTTGGATGGAGGCCGCCGTGCTACAACAAGCAGTGTCGGGTCGGGCGATTAGGAGGGCACGTGCGGGGCATTTGGTGAAAGAACACTACTGAAGTGGAAAATGTCGGAAGAAGTGCCAAAAAGAATCCCAAAAACAGTGGGATTACAAGAAACGACCTTGGCAGGGCAAGTGACGTCAAACCGTGAAAGAGAACAAATAAAAGTAGACGAAAACTGGAAGATGGAGAGAGGGTCCGACTTCCTTATCGAAAACAGACGAGCCACAAAGAGAGGTGGCAAGTATTTTGATGCATTCCGAAGTAGGTAAGCGAGCCTTTCGTTGCTACAGATATTAAGCCATGCCAGAGCCGAGGACCTGCCACTGAGCATGGGGATTTCGCTTTCGCCGAAACGGCAACCAAACGATGCCTTTTTGTTTCGCGCATTCACTTGCGCCAATATCCGCGACTACAGGAACGCCCGTTCTTGTCAAGGCGCCGACAACTGGCCACCGTGAGCACGAACATCGGATCAGTCTTGCTGCATAGGTTGCTGCATTGGATTTGGAATTTTGGAATTCCACCTCGGTCTGTTAGTAGACGTGGACTAAAAATATTTGTTTTCGATGCCGAACAAAATATTCCGTATTCCTCTGCTCTGCCGACTTGGTCTTGCCACGTCCCTACCGGCACATAAATGCCGTTCTGTCGCAGCTGGGCCAATCGCAACCAACGGTCCCCAGACTTCCTGAACATGTCGATGCAAACTCTGCAGCAAACCCTTGACTTCTCAAACATTCAAACATGGTTGGTGCACCATTGCCGTATATCGCCCGACTTGATATACGACGTCAGGGTCTAGGGCCTCCTTGCCTTGCGGTACCCTCTTACGTATACGAGAGTAGACACGTTGCTGGCAAGAGCTTTCTCCATGTGGACGGGAACATGCAATGCATCCCTAGGCGTCTGTGGATCCAAATACAGCTAGGATCGCCCCGTATGCAGGTGCCGTATACGAAAGCTTCTTTATTGTCCCATTACGGCGGGTGCGTTGAAAGTGCTTTGAAAGAGCATTGTATCGACACTCGCAATCGGTGCATATAGCATTTCGTACGCCGTTTGGACGTCAAAATGTTCTTTGTCTCTTGCCTCCTTTTCTCTATGTCGTTCATCACGGTGGGGGATAAGGGATGAAGGCAAGACAACAAGGAACCTGATGAGTATATAAGTGATCCAAGAATCCTGGACTGATGGCTGTTTCTCGTTGCTCTATCATTGTTACTACCATCCAAGACATTTACTCCAAAAAAAAAAACAACCAGAACAACACCGTACCTCAAGCAGCGAGCGACCACCATGTCTATCCTCGTTGGTGAATACCTCTTCCGTCGCCTCAAGCAGCTCGGCGTAGGCACCGTCTTTGGCGTGCCGGACGACTGCGAGCTTGCCCTGCTTGACCTTCCACCCAAAGAGGGCCTCGAGTGGATGGGAACGCCCAACGAGTTGGTCGGCGCCTATGCTGCCGATGGCTATGCCCGCTACAAGGGCTTTGGTGCCCTTGTCACGACGTTCGGCCCCGGCGAGCTGAGTGCCTTGTGCGGTATTGGCCGTGCCTTTTGCGAGTTTGTGCCCGTCGTGCACATTGTCGGCTACCCCACGACGGCTTCGCAGCATAGTGGACGTATTCTTCATCACACCCTTGGCGATGGCTCCTATGAGTGAGTACTATCACTGAGCTCCATTTCGAGTATCTTTTGTACATTAACAAGCATCAAGCCACTACATCAAGATGTCTGGCGAGCTTTCTGCGCCACGACTGTGCTAAAGAATGCTGCCACGGCCACTGCCGAGATTGACCGTGTCCTGACGGGTAAGTTTTGACTATTTTATTTACTTTCATACACAGTACATTCACCTTTACTCACACCACTAGCTATGCTCACTTACTCGCAGCCTGGATAGTATGTTCCCCTGCCTTATGTAAGGTGACGTTGATGGATGGGTGCATAAAACTAACATAGAATAGCATCGGTATCTCAGAGGACGTTGCCTACTCTAGCGTGCCTGCTGCTGGCCTGGATGCACCCCTGTATCCTCACATCATCAGCGACCCGGACACGGAGGCTGCCGTTGTCAAAGAGATCTTGGCAAAGATTGAGGCTGCCTCCAGCCCCATTATTGTCGTCGATGGCGGCGCTGGTCGTCGTGACTGGGTACCCTTCGTCGACAAGTTGATTGCTGCTGCTCAGGTGCCGTTCTATGTCACCACCCTCGGCAAAGGTGCCGTCAACGAGACCTCGTCTCTCTTTGGCGGGGCCTACTGTGGTGCTGGCTCGCCCGCTTCTGTGATTCAGGCAGTCGAGGCTGCAGACTGCGTCTTGTGGCTGGGCAACCTACCCTCTGACTTTAACACGTACGTGGAGTCCCTCACCCACATTGATGAGATGCATACTCACTCGAACATAGAGGCATGTTCTCGGAGAACGTCAAGACTGCCAACATTGTCGACTTCCAACGCTTCTCCCGTGTCTGTTGGCCAGGCAAAGTATGCTACCAGCATCACCCATATTTCTGCCGAAGCTTGTTACCGGCATTCAAAAGAGTGGTCGCCCTCGCCTCCCGGCAGCAGAGCCTACCGCCGGCATGCACGGCCGTACCTCGTATCCTGCCCCAAGCGAGAACCCCTCACGCCATAAGCACTTCACCTGTCGGCCCCGCCTGTCTGGCTTCCTTTCGGTACGGGCGATCTTTGTCGTCACCGAGACGGGCACCTCGCAGGTCGGCTTCTTGTCGACCCTTTTGCCCGCCAGGCTTCGGTGTGGACACAGGCCGTGTACGGCAGCATTAACTACGCGGCTGCTGCTGCCGTGGGTGCCTCTGTTGCAGTCAAGGCTACCGGCGACTACAAGCGCATTGTTATCGTGACCGGCGAGGGCAGTCTGCAGTTTGACCGTCCAGGCCTTCTCCATCCTGGCCCGCCATGGAGTGCCCTGTGTCTGTAGGTTATTATCCATTGCATAATGCTAATCTTGAAATTGAAAGATAACTGATATGCATGCTCCGCAGATTCGTTCTTAATAACAAGGGGTATGCTTCTACTCTATCCTTCATCACTAAGACTTTTTTTCCGTTTCTCCCCCTTGATGTGTTGCTAACTGCCACCAGATACACAGTCGAGCGGTATTTTTCACGGCTTCGAGGCAAAGTACAACGACGTCCGCGCGTCTGGGACTACTGCGCGCTCTTCAAGGCCATGGCGCTTGAACGTGCCCCGCGTCCAGACGGTACAAGGTTGCCAAAGACAGCAGAGCTGGATGCGCTGCTGAAACGATGCCACTATCCGGGAAGAGGCTGTTGCCCAAGCTGGTTGAACTTGAACTGGTCTATGGAGATGCTCCCTACCTTCTGCGGGGCCTGTTTGGTAAGAAGTAGACATTGCCAGTGACAATCCCAGAGAATTGGGACTTGCTGCAACTGGACACAAGATTGTACCTTCGAAGAACTTTGGAAAGGACATCAATGTTTACAATGCATGGGGTCTCGAGAGCCTGGAGCAAGCTTCCTGACTGCCAGGTTTTTTTATGAACGCGACTTTAATGCTCTGCCAATTATAACTTGATGTTTAGCATACTGAACCTGCCCCTACGTTGAAGATTGTTGGTACCTCTTGGCAGCAGAAATCTTAATTATGCAAGAGCAATATAAGACACTATCCGGCATCGTACCTGTGAAAATAAAGCAATAAAAGAAAGTGAGTACAAGAAGTATAAACGCAAAACCAAAAACATAACCAGAAACCAGCATATTTACCGAGCTGCGCATTTAGAACATGCAATCTGACCTTCTCTTAGACGGATTGATGATTAATGGTTTGTAACTGTTCGTATTTCGAGGAAGATGTGACCGGGCGCCAATCCTCCGACGCACCGTTTTCTGTGGAGACGTTCCGTGGGGAGCATGTTAAGATCCGGATGGCCGTGACCACTTTACTGGCGAGGCCCTAGTTATCTCCAACCCAAGCCCAGTACAAGGGACTTCATTCCGGCACTTGACAGCTGGAACATGCTAATGGCCTAGAAACTCATGGTATGTACGTGATCCTTTACCCAAACGCAGCAGCAGCTTGTCTTCGTGTCGTTTCCTCTGGCTGACCACCTCTAATATTTTCCGGTCGGGCATGTTGCTTATTTAGGATATTTGAACGCACACGGCAACGTGAGCTTGGATGCAGATACTTTCTCGTAGCCTCAGCAGGTTTGCTTTTTACGTTTCCCCACGTTCTCCGTCTACGGTGCGCCAAAGAGCCCCGGCTTCCTTGAGATATTGTCAAGTGATGACTTAAAATAACGAGCCTGTAAATGGCACATATAAAATTCAAAAAATGGCTTTGAACCTCATGAACCGAGGCAACTATTGTCGAGTAAGATTCCTTGTCAACGGTGGCCCGTGGTTGCGCTCGGCCAAACTTTATCTCTCCTTTGAATTGATTTAAATATAAAGATTCTAATTGCTCCATGAACCCAACTTTCCGTATTTGATGCCAAGTCGATCTTCTTTCTCGCTTTGTTAAGCCGCCAAGATGTGCTGTGCAATTTAGCCACCTTGTCGTAGGTAGTCCTTTTGGCGAATCTCCCACTGATAGCGCACAAATAGGGCCTGACAGTTAAACTAACTCCACTAATTCTGTCTCTGCCTCAACGGCCCAACGCCTGTCAACGTCCGCCAAAAGTGATTTTTCTGAGGGACTAGTTTCCACTATTCTCCACTTCTACAGCTGATGACGGAGCCTTTCGGCCCAGACGTTGTGTTACCACACTTACAGGCCAGGACCTGGATACCAATCAACTGGAAGATGACCCACTCAAATAGTCCAAAAGGGGGCAACGGTAGGCTGCTTACATGGCACCGCCCTAGATGTTCTAGAGGCTCATAGGGTCCAAACCAGGCCAAAACAAGCTTCAGCTCATGGGGGAACGAGATACTTAGTAAATGCACCACCATCCGCTGCTTAGACCTGGAGTGGTGGTGTGGCCGTTAAACATTGATGGACTTTAGATATTGATGGGACATCAAGAAAGGGGAGATCGAGAGGCATGCTCCGTTTGAGTACTTTTGCAGGAACGGGGACGCAACATTGCGGCTACATGGATGGTGAGGTTAATTACCCTGCCAACACAATACGGCATGCCCATTCTTTGCTTTTGCTTTTCTCTTTTCTTTCCTTTTTTGAGTCCCCCCTCCCCCGTCCGTTGCAAACAGTATTTTGATTATTATGAGTACATGTAGACTGTCGCAATTTGCAAGGATCGAGGGACGTCAGCTATGTCATTGGTTGTCTTTTGCCTCCGCAGGGATGATCAAGCTCGGTACTCTCGGCGCATCCACAGCCCTGTGGATTTTCCCTTTGAATCGGAGATCCATTTTAAACACGAAGAAACGAAGGCACGAAGGCACGAAGGGCACGAGAGATCCTATTGAGTTGGCTCCGGCCGGTCTGGGCCAGTCTGGCGCCCAGAAACCAGAACTGTAAAAACTAAACCAAAAAATAAGGTAAGAATGGAGGGCCCCCAAATGCTTCTACTAGAATCCTCGGCAGCCCCACTCCACCCTCAATAACTTTGTACTCGAAGTACGGAGTCCTCGAAGACGACCACTGCTGTCTAATGCACCAATTTCTTTTCCGGTTTGGGTGCCTGCTACTTTTTGCATGTCCTGGAGAGTCTGGAAGATTCCGCTTTGTCTGCTGCGCTTTTCCTTTTGTTGTTTTTGCCTGCAAAGACGGCCATGCCGTGCTTAACGTATCTCTCTCTCGAATGTCCATTGAATTAGACCCTGAAGGGCGAATAACTGTCCCGCATATTCTGCAGGAGGGCAATGATTCTAAAAGTAACCCTAAAGTAAAATCAAATACCTGTCAGTATGAATTCAAAATCATTCTTGTTTCCAGCGGAAGGAAGAGGCAAACTCGGCCGTTTCGAAATATACGCAGCCTCCCCCCTTTCCCCTTTTTCAAATCTTAACAAAAAAAAACCCAAGAAACGACAAGGAAAACGCGCGCATCACACTGTGGCACGCTATTATGGACGTAGCTCCGCTCGATGTCAGCCCAAGCTATCGCAAATTCTATGTCCCGCACTCAGTGCAGCTGTCGCCACACTGTTGCAGTCGCAGTCTTGGATGACTCCCGTCGTATTCCTTCCAAGAAACAAAGAGAACACTGCTAGACTTACTTGTTTGATCCGGCACCGCTATTTGATAGTAAAGATTTTTTTTTCTTACCCTTCCTATTTGGGATATTTGTCTTCCATCCGTATTGCACTGCCATGCTTATCGTGCGGCTAATTCTTTTCACCTGCTTTCTATTTAACCCCATCGTCAAACCTTGGTCATTGTTCTTTCCCATCAGCAACCTCCAGTTCGCTTACGGAAAAGTTTGCCTGAACTTTACCTTCTATATTGTTTTTTTGCCTTTGTATATCATTATATACAAAGGCCATTATTTATGGATCAGTTTTGACCTTTATATACCTATGTGTCGTCGAGCTCTTGTTATTTTTGCTTTGTTTTTATACCGTCCTTGTCAGCCTTACTTATTCGGTACGGCCCTGTGCTTGTCTCTCGCGCATACACGCCAATCACTACGACTTCGCTGTAATAATCCACCCGCGCCTTATGCAATTTTTTTTCTCATTCTTCACAACCACATTGGGTTATTATTGCCGCCCCCCTGCTGACAGTCGGTTTGTCCCGGCGTCCGTTGCCCCCATCTCATCTTATTCTATACTCTGGCCAAAGTGTGTCGGTTCATATTTCCCCGAATCATTGCCACGGGCATGCACAGACAACGTTTCTGTCTATTTCGTCTAACATTCAAGACGCAGCACATCGACCAACTCGAACATAGTGTCCCAGGCTCCTGCCTTGTGTCCGCAAGGACTAAACCGACAACACAAAATCAGCGGACATTGAAAGGTGGGTAGTACAGTATGACGATGGTGAAGGTGGGGTATACAAAGCTGTCTGGGGAGTAGACAGTGCAAGCTAAAGAAAAGGTCTGGGTATGGAGGGGATGGAGGGGGTGCTATGACAGAAAGACCGAAGAGAAAGAAAAGAGGGAACGGGGCAAGCTAAATATATTTTCTTTTTTCAGACACTGCACCAACAGGACTAAGCTTCATATCGAAGGAAGGGAGATCCAAGAAGTGCGCGGACGATCAGATCTGAAAGAAAGATTGGAAGAGGGGAAACGCAGTCTTGCCAGACGCCCAGGACAAACCCAACGAGCGGCGACGATCGATCCGCGACGTATATGTGTTAAATAAAAAGGCGTTGTGGTGCCCGCGGTCCGCGAATACTAGGTAGGTTATTTACACGTCGTCGGTTAACCAGACCGTTAAGACGTGCGTCGTGGTGTCACGCATGGTGTTGGTGCCATTACGCTAATTGGTCAAAAAGACTAGCAAATCCTAGCACTAGTGCTAGAATTCCACACACCACAATATATCAAGTCTGTGCCAACCCACACACCATGACACGTGCCGCGGGGAGCACGGGAACCAGACCGCCGGTCGTCGTGATGCGGAGGTACGTTAGTTTAGTAAAGGGGTTTTCGAGGTATCGAGCGACAGGTTGATAGGGCGGAATTGTTTATTTTTTAATTATGTTATTTACGTGTTTGTAACGCGTGTAATATCGGTAATAATAAGTATAATTAAAAGTAAAGAGATACGACGATTAATATTTTAATATTTTATAATTTATTAATATAATAAAAGTAATGATAATTTTATTATAAAAAAAAACGGGCGATATAAAGGCGAGGGAGAGAAGATAATAAAGAATCGAAGACGAAGAAAAAAGTAGAAGTTGATTAGATTGAGAGTACGCGCGGTTTAATATAAAGATTATTTAGTAAAAATCTTTAAAAAAAGTTGATTAATTCTTTTAAGTGAAAGGTTAAAAGAAGTGAATATTTAATAGTTTTTTTTAAAACGGTCGGAAAAATAAAATATTAAAATTTTTAATTAAATTTATATTAATTAAAAAATATTTTACTTTTTTATTATTTATTTAACGTTACTTTTATAAATTCGTTTTTTATAAAGTTTAAAGGCATGTTAACCGGTAGATTTATTTTTTTTATTTTTAAAACACGACTAAATGGTAATTATCTTCGTTACTCCGTAGGTTAGTTAATTCACGAAAATGATGGCCGAAACGAAATAAACGAGACACCGCACGGGCCAAAACTACCAAAACTAATTCTTGCTTCCTGATTCCATCCAGGAGGCGGGCGCCATCCCATGTATTAAGGAAACCCATGGGATTTCTGGTTTGAGGCAACATCGTTTGGGTTGGTCTCGCGCTAGTCCCGTTCAGGAGGTCGACTCTCAGGATCTACTCCAACTCCCACGTGATAGTAGCTAGTCACGAGGTGCGGACTTATCCGACCTACCATGGGACCCTGGCCTGGAAACCCACTCTTAGGTGACACGCTCCTTCCACGGAGCGAATGACAGCGGACATACATTCAACTTTCAAGACCGGAACTCTTTCCCATGGCCATGTCTCGAAGCTCTTTACGATTTACGGTTTAGCCCGGAAGTGAGCAAAGAAACTTTTCGACGAATTGTTTAAATAAAGAAAAAAACGCAGAGGGGCCTTCAGATTCAAACGTCGTGCGTTTGTGCGCTTGTTTGCTTGCCCAGTTGTAATGCCGCATCCAATCGACGTAGGGCATTAACCGCCGTCTTGGTTGGCAAACATCCTGGGCAGCCTTTCACCTCAGCCGCAACATGCGATCGAGCAATGTTTCCAAACAACCAAAAGCGATATCGACGTTCCAAGAAGAGCAGTAAAGACAGCTTTCCGACCACGACGTGTTTACTCAAAGCCATATCGAGAAGGACCGAGCTTGCAAACCTGCTGGAACGCAGGCTATGGCAAGCTTTCGCAAAAACTTGCCCTGGCGGCGGAACAAAAAAGGCGACGGGCATGCACAGCAAATGCCGTCCCGGTGCCTCCCCGACGGGGGCAGCAACGACATCCAACAAGAGCGCTTGGAGACAACTTTGCCTCTCTCGTCAATCACCAAGAACCACCCGCGACCCAGTCACTTTGGGGCCGCGCATACGATGCCCTTGCAAAGAAGAAGACGGAGCTTGTCAAAAGACTACGAGATGCTGCTCGCAAAGGAAGAGTACGTATTATGACACCTTGACGCTGTACGCCGCAGACATTAACCATCGGCATTACAGTTTCTGCTTCAAATGACGCGAATGCCGACCCTCCCGCCCAGCCCATGCCACCGCGCGACAGCCCATTCTCGCCAAGCTCCAACTCGCCGCAGTGATCCAACGAGGCTACGACGAATGGAGGAAACAAACGATATACACGATGCCGGCCATGAGTTTGTCCTGACGGACCAGGTCACGCAGGCCGCGAAAGTTGTTGCTGTGGGCCCAAAGACTGGATTGGTAGCGCCGTCCAGGCCTCACCACAGGCTTCCGTCGCGGTGGCCGGGGTCTGCCTCGTTCTCCCTCTCCTCACAAACCCCACGACAGCCGCCGAGGCCAACCTTGACGGGTTTACCGATGTCACCGTCCGCATAAGCTACTACAACCGCGCTGGAGCCTCTGTTACGTCGGCTGGCCAGAATGCCGGGTTACGGACACGTTGATGTCGGAAGCCAACAACCATATTGTCGACCTGTATCAACACATTCTCGAGTTCCAGCTTTGCAGCGTCTTGCGTTCTACCAGAGTCGCGCTCGAACTATGTTCATGACATGTTTTCTTCAAAAGACTGAAGCAGGCGGCACTCGACATTAAGGCGCAGAGGAGGCGGTCAACAAGGATCTCAGCCAGATCACGCGTTCTCAGCAAGCAAGAACTTGAGGCTCTCAACAAAACGATACAGACGCCTCGAAGTTATGAAGGGGTTGTTGTCGGTCTTATACACAGCAGTTGGACGTCTCTACACAACACTTGGGCGTCTCCACACAACAGTTAAAGCTGCAGCAAGATAGTGTGCGACAGGCAGCTGTCCAATGAACAAAAAGAGTGCTTGCAGCTATTCTATCTCACCAAAAAACGACAACGATGCCACTTACGAGTGGTATAAGGGCCGCGTCGAAGGCCGTGTACCAGGCACATGTCAGTGGTTCCTCCAACATGACCACTACCAAGGTGGCTGGCGCAGAAGTCGGGTCCACTGCTCGTCTCGGCAGACCCCGGCTTGTGGAAAGTCGGTGTTGGCCAAGCACCTCATTGACCATGAGCTGCCACAACAATCAGCCACCGTCTGTTACTTTTCTTCAAAGACCAAGACCAAAACGCCGCCAAGCATTGTGTGCTCTACTCCACCAGCTTTTCTCCCAGAAGCCGACCCTCAATCCAACATGCTATCGAGCTGTACAGGAACAAGGGCCAGCTCTCACCAAGTCGGAAGCTTCGCTTTGGACGATTCTTGGAATGCTGTGCAAGATCCACAAGCCGGGCCGTCATACTTGTTCTCGATGCGCTCGACGAATGTCGCGATCGGAGTTCAAGGACTTGATACGGAATGTGGAGAGTCTGTTCAGCAGTGGTCAGTCGGTGGATACCAAGCTGAAGATTCTTTTCACAAGCCGCCCGTATAAACGGGTTGTGGATGAGCTTCGGGCTTTGTGGATGCTTTCCCGTGCATTCACATACCAGGAGAGGAGGAGTCGGAAACGATCAGTCAAGAAATAAACCGCGTCATCCTTTACCGAGTCGAAAAGTTGGCGAGAAAGCAACGACTTTCAAACAAGATCAAGTCCATCCTGGAAGAGAGATTGCTCAAAATTGAGCACCGCACATACCTCTGGGTCTACCTTGTGTTCGACCATTTAGACACAGGCTTCGACATGACATCGAAGGGCGTCAACGCAGCCATTCAAGCACTGCCGGAAAATGTTAACAGGCATACGAGCGGATCCTGAACAAGTCCGGAAGACCCAATAGTCCAAAAAGTCTTGAGCATCATCTTGGTAGCGAGCCGGCCATTAACTCTCTCGGAAATGAACGTTGCCGTGCGTATAAAACGGACCAATTGCAGTCTATTCACGACCTCGAAACTAGAGAAGAGGAGAGCTTCACATCACGTCTCCGATCTTGGTGTGGATTGTTCTTCTCTATTCATCATGGCAGGATTTATTTCCTTCACCAAACTGCTCGGGAGTTCCTTACGAAGCCATCATTAATAGCTCTTTCGTCAGAACTACGATGGCATCACTCTATTCACCACCCGTCATGCACACACTGTTCTTGCCGAGATCTTGCGTGTCCTATTTGAACATGTTTAACTCCGAAAAGAAATGGGCGTCCAAACACAATGATGATCGCGGCGGCCTTTTTAAATTATTCGGCCGAAAACTGGGGCATTCATTTCCACGACGCCGACATCGAAAAATCACTCCGAAATGGTGCACTCGCCTCGAGACTTTGTGACCCAGGTTCAACAAGCCATTCAATATGGTCTAGCATTTATTGTGGGACTAGGAACCGGCTTTGATCCTGAGTGTTTTTTCGGGTCTTTTATGGCGTCGTTTATTTTGGACTCAATTACGTCGCACGGCTGCTGCTTGATGAGGGCGCGGACATCGAGGCGAAGGGTGACCATGACACGACGCCGCTTTTGTATGCTGCTAACAGAGGTCATGAGGCCGTCGTGCTGGCTTCTCCTCGAGGACGACGCCGACATCGAGGCGAAGGATCGCAGTGGCAAAAACGCCACTGTCGTGTGCTGCCTGGGCCGGGCACGAGGCCGTCGCACGTTTATTACTCGATAATGGCGCCGACGTCGAGGCAAAAGAACTGGCCTGACTGGACACCGCTTTCGGAAGCCGCATGCCAAGGGCACGAGGCTGTCGCGGGGCTGTTACTGGAAATGGGCGCCGACATCGAGGCGAGAGATCGTATGGGTTGGACGCCGTTATTGCATGCTGTGCGTGGGCCGGGCACGAGGCAGTCACGCGTTTACTTCTCGAAAAAGGCGCCGACGTCGACGCGAAGGAGGTACATGGCTGGACGTCATTATCGTGCACTGCTTATAAAGGGTACGAGGCCGTCGCGCGGGTGCTGCTCGAGAATAGCGCTGATATCGAGGCGAAGGATAACGATGGCCGGACGCCGCTTTCGCTTGCCGCCAACGAAGGGCACGAGGCTGTCGCGGAGCTATTGCTCGAAATGGGCGCCAACGTTGAGGCGAAAGATTGCATGGGCTGGACGCCGTTGTCGCTTGCCGCCGACAAAGGGCACGAGTCCATCGCGCGGCTGTTTTCTCGAGAAGGGCGCCGACATCGAGGCGAAATCTACCGATAGCCGGATGCCGTTATCCTTTGCCGTCGACGTTGAGGCGAAGGTTACAATGGCCGGGTGCCGTTATCGTTTGCTTCCATTTCGGGGCGGAGGCTACTAATGGCCGGACACCGTTATTGTTTGCCGCCGACGGAGGGCACGAGGCCGTCGCGCGCTTATTTCTCGAAAATGGCGCCTACGTCGAGGCGAAGGACAATAATGGCCGGACGCCGCTGTCGTATGCCGCCGACGGAGGGCACGAGGCCGTTGTACAGCTGCTACTCGACGAGGGCGCCAACGTCGACGCGAAGAATGAAGACGGCTGCACGCCGCTGTTATATGCCGCCGAGCGAGGGCACGAGGCCGTCGTACGGATGCTACTCGACAAGTGTGCCCACATTAACGGTGAAGACTAAAACGGCCGGACACCGCACGGCGTTAGCAAGTCGTTATGTCTTCTATTATTTTTAACCCCAGAGTGCAACGGTTTCTGGTAACATAATAGAAAATATGTTTCTCGTCTCTCGGAAGCTTAACGTAGAAGAGGGCTAACTGCGTTTTTAAATGTGCGATTAGTATAGTAGTCTTGATTGTCCTATTCTAGCATGCGTGACAAGAGCAGATACTTTTAACGGTTATTCTACAAGGACTTATTTGTCTTTAGTTGCTATATATAATCAATGCATGTATATATAACGTACAGTTTCCCATTCATATTTTTTACTTAAACTGTGTGGAGCAGCCTACAAAACAAATAAATCTTTCATAAAAAGGAAAAGACTTTTTTTTATATATAATTATATAAAATAATAATTATATTATTAAAATAAAGTTAAACAAATAATCACGATATACGAGATAATCAATAATCGAGGGCGAAAATAAATATTATATTATATCAAAACTAAGTCTTGCCCTCCTTTTCCCAAAAAGAAAAGGGAGGGCCTCTTATTTATACTAGCTTAGTGGCTGGGAGGCGCTGACTTAGCGTCAGCGACTCGTTAGCGCGTGTTAGCTATAACGCGCGCGTTACGTGTGAGCGTTATTAAGGCGTTACACTTGTTACGTGCGTGTGTTATTAAGGCGCGATATTTAAGTGGCGTGTTACGAAGGCGCGGCGTCGTTTGGGTGTGTGGTAGTTTATGATATATATATTGTTATTAAATTAGTAAATTATTATTAAAATTAAAAAACGTTAATTTATTTGTTAAATAATCGGGGATTAAATAAATTTAAAAGTTTTATTAAAATCGTTATATATTTAAATTATAAAACGGTTTTTTTCGACGGTTTATATAGTTTTTATATATTTAATTTTATTTATAAAACGGTTATTTAGCGCCGTAATAATAAATCCCGAGTTAATCGATATAATATTAAATTATTACTTAATTTAAAATACGGTTAAGGTTTAAATAAAAATCGTTATTATTATTATAAAAACACTTTTTAAAGTCGGTGACTTTACTAATTAATTAAATTAAAAAAGTTTATATTTTTAAAATAAAATAATAAAAAAGTATATCAAATAAATAATAATTAATACGTGTAAAAAATATAAATATAATAATTATATATAATAAAAGTATAAAAATATAATTTATATAAATTTATATTTTAAATAATCGGTAATAATTAATTTTTTATTTAAGTTTTAAAAAGAAGTTTTAGTCTTATATATTTAACGTATTTTATTCGTATTTTATATAATTATTTTTATTTTATTATAAAATAGCTTTTAATATTATTTCTTATTTTATAACCGTATTTCATTCCTCGCATAAAATAACGTTCGTGTATTCTGATTAGTTAGTTCCTTGTTCTTATGTTCTGAAAGGCGACCGCCTTTCAGCTACACCTGCACCGCCGCCTTGCGTCGGTCGTATTATATTTCTACCGTACCCGTTAAAAGGTTATTCTTGTCGTCTTAGCCCGTTGGTGAGGCCCGTGGGGCCATGTCTGTAACACCTTTATATTTTTATCTTCCCGCTTTTTTTTTTACATTATCTCCGGTGGTATAAAATATATTTTTTTAAAAAAAATTTTATAATTATTTTACGTTTAAGTATGTAATAAAAACGGGTATGGTAAAGTATATTATACCGTGAACCGATATTACCGCGTTTAAATAAATATTATTATCATTCGGTATTACCGTAATAAGTAAATCGGATATATTACTTTATATATAAAAACGTAACCCGATTACTTTTTTTATAACCTTATATAAACAACGTTTTAAATAAATATAATATATAATAATATAATATTAAATTAAAGTAAGAACAACTCTGATCGGCACCAAGATTGTAGCGACGATTTAATAGTCGATTTGTATCTCATTATCAATTTAGGCAACTGTAAATAGAACTATCACTATAAGGACTACAGACCAACATTAGGAAAGAGTTTTAGTAAATTGGGTCTGTGTTACAAAGGTACTTCCCAAGGGTCGGTGGCTCTACTAGTTGATCAGGCTAGGGAGTTTATGTTCTTGAAATAAGACAGTGAGAAGGTGTAACGTATGAACAATAAGTCAGCACGTTCAAGGGGTATGGGTATAGTGATTGTATGTAATGAGGGCATAGGAATACAGGTTTATGTAGGTTTGTATTTTAGATAATCGGTAGCGACTGAGTCTTTTATTAGTTAAAAGAAAGCCTTAGTCTTTATATATTTATCGTATTTTATTTTTATTTTATTTTTTATTTTATACTTTATATAAAATAACTTTTTAATTTATTTTTTAATTTATTTTTAATTTTATATTTTATATAAACCTCGTAAAAACTATATATTTATCGTTATTTATTTATCCCGTAACTTTTTATATACCTTAAATTTTTTTTATTTTTATTATTTATTACCGTTTTAAACTTTTTTTTAAACCTCGTAAAAACTATAATTATAATATAATCTCTTTTTTTTTTAAGTTTTATCCTCGAAATTATAAATAACGTCTCCCCCGTTCTTTTCTTTTTTCCGTTAAATAAAGTTTTTCCCTTCTTATTTTCTAATATATCTAATCGCGTCGAGAAACGCCGTCTTATTAACAACTCCGTTTATCGTCGTAACGTTATCTACACCCTTAAATCTTCGGGTTTCGACGTTATACTTTATTCTTTATTATACTCGTTTAACCCGTTAACTTATTTCCGTTATACTCGTTTAAAAAAGATTATATTTAATCGGATTATTCGTCTTATTAAATTTACCGTTATTAGATTTACGTTCGTGTCGGAGCGAAATATAATAATAAAAGTATTATTATAAATTTAAATAAGTTTTTTATATTTTACTTTTTTTATATTTTTTTTATTTCTCACTTTCTTTAACTAAACGTTAAGTATCCGAGTTTTAATAATTTTTTTAAATAAAAAAAACGCCGAGCTCGTTTTCAAGGAGGCTTTCGCCCGCCTCCACCGTATTAATAAGTAATAAAAGATATATAAGGAGAAACGCCGTAGAATACTCGATAAAGCGTACGCCGTTATTAACGCCGAGGACGAGGTTAGGTGGGCCGTAGAGGAGTAAGTAACCGTTTAAGTTACCCGCGACGTTTAAACCGTTACTAACGCGGCCGCCTCGTTTTTTAATTAAAGTATCGTTATAACCGACTTAAAACCGAACCTTTTTATTATTAATATTCTTTTAATAATTAAAAGTAATTTTTAAAGTTATTAATTAATTTTTAATTATTATATTTATTTATATAACCTTATTATTTAACGAAGTAATAAATTTTATTTTTTTATTATCGGTGTCGTAAGATTCTTTCGACTTCGTAATTATTATTTTCTTATAATTAACCTTATTAATATCCCGCGATAATAACGTTTATATTTTTAAAGTTTTTTATAATTCTTATATACTTTCTTTATTAAAATAATCTTTTTATTTAATTAAATATTTTATTTTTTTAAATGTTTTTTAGTGTTATTCGATTCTTTCGATCTCGTACTTTAATTCGTTTAAGACTTGTTCCGTCGA
>JADMNF010000299.1:0-21867 GCA_016097085.2 Sporothrix curviconia
AACTTTTTGCTGGTTCTCAGTCTCTGGGTGTTCCCCGGCTCGAAACGCCTCTTTGTCGCCTGCTACTGCTTGGCTTTTGGCAACAACGCTGTGGCCATTATCATGTGGCGCAACTCGCTTGTTTTCCACAGCTTCGACAAGGTCACCTCGCTCTTCATCCACGTCATGCCATGTGCCACTCTCCACTGCATCGTGCACCTCGTGGCACCCGATATTCAAAAAGAGCGCTTTCCGGCCGTCTATGCCATTCCAGCACGCTCCGCCAGGCACCTACGGCTCCTACGCCAACTGCTGTCGATGCTGCTGTGGTCGAGCATCCCCTACGCCCATCTGGCAGCTGTCCTACTACTTTTTTATCACGGTGCGCCGGCGCGAAGATTGCGGCAGGCCGCCCGACCTCCTTCACGTGGCTGCGCCGCTCGTACAGCAAACGTGGATCGGCAAGATTGTGCTGTCGCTCCCCATGGTGCTCCAGGAGCCAGCCTCATGTTCATCCAGTACAACTACGCCGTGTGCACCATGCTGCCGTGCCCCCTCTGGTTCTTCGTACCGCTGGGCCAGCTCGGCGTTTATGATGGGCGTGTTCACGTGGCAGCATCTACAACGGCTCGACCTACTACATTGACGTCTTTGGCAAGCGGTTCCAAAAGGAGCTCGAGGCCATGAAGCAGGAGGTTGCCAAGTGGCACCCGGCCGAGCCGGTTCCTGGCGAAGGCAGCACCGCCACGGGCGGCACACACGCAACGTCACCAGCCCGCCATTGGAGCCTCACTCGGAGCACGGGACTTACGGCGATGCAGAGTTCTTTGATGAGGACCACCAGCACACGGGCCGCCACAGCATCGATGCCATCCCGCTGCTCGAAAAAGGACATCGGCGAAATCGAGGCCGGTGAGGATTGCATCGGGCAGTGTCTCCAAGACTCCCGGCGCGGCGTCGGCGGCTGAGCATTGACGCAGGCTTACCGTGACCGGCGCGACTACGACATGGGAGCCAAAGATGTCGCTCGCCGGCGGAACTGAAGTGGGAAAGGGATAGTTGAGTAGCGGAAAGAGTATACAACGAGATGGGTGTGTGTTGAACAGCATACCACTCTTTTGAAGGGTTCATATATAGTTTTTGTCATTTGTTTTGTTTTGTTTTTTTTTTTTTGCTTTCTTTTTCTTACCCATTCTACTGCTTTTTTGCCTTTCTTTTTTTGCTTTTTCCTCCCTTATCTTTAGTTTTCATGTACGCCTACCACCACACCTTGACGATCTCTCTGCGACGACAACGACTACGACAACACGATGGATGAAGATGCAGGAGATTGATCCTGTGCGTTCTGGACTTTTTTGGATATGCACTTTCCTCTTCCACTTCACTTGGCTTCAATTTTATTTGCCTTATGTTTATTCTGTATATTTCTAGTTTCATTGCTGGTTACGATTGTTTTCCCTTTCACTCCTATTTGATACCCGGATATTATTTGGGGTCTGGGCGGCTGACATAGAATGGTTGCTTTCCAATCGGTTGTGCTTGTTGCATTTCTATCAGCTGTCTTGAGTAGTAATAGTAGTTTTGTCATGTCTTTTCGATACGCATTCAATACTTTGCGGCAGTGACTTTTAACTTCACCGACAGACGGTGCTTTTATTTTATTTTATTTTTATCTTGTCGAGTACTGCGAACATTACATATATATGACACCGATATATTAAATATTATTTTATTTTATTTTTTTGAACAAAGGGTTTACTTTTCAGAAATTTTATTAGCAAAAAAATCAAGTCTGGATTCATTTTGACGCGTTTCTTATAAGTCCCACTGACAGTTAAAGCACATCACATACAATATATCACTTTGCCAAATCGAATCAAGTAATAAAATAAAATAATTTTGGCGAAGGCCAAAAGGTTGCGTTACCGGCCCGCCATTGTGTTCCCCATTCAAACTATGAATAGTAAACAAAAAAAGAGAAAAAACCCCGCCTTCGTCATGATATGATTGTATGACTTTGCCGAATAACAAAACCCAGTGAAAAAATGCCTTTAAAAAGAAAAAAAAAACAATCCAAAGATATGAAGAGCGTAAAGGTTGTTATATCAGAAACCCCTACCCATCGCTTGGGGCCCGGGCTGAAGATGGAGCATGAGCCGAGAAGCCGTAAAATAGATCATAGCATCAGCGTGGATGAGACGGTTGATCCTCGTGTGAGATAAATCGCTATCCCGGGCAAGATCGAATTCGCTTTCTCGTCGCTTTGGCAGTCACGCTGGCTCGTGCGCCAAGAAAAAAAAAACAAAAGGCTTGTACAAAACTGTGAATGCTGTGTATTACATATCGAGTACATTGGGTATCGTCGCGTTGGTGTCTCGTGTCGTTGTCTGATTACCGAATCACGCCCCAGTCGCGAGGCGTCGCTGCCACTCCCATCGCGTCCTCGCGGGTGCCCGGCTTGCGGCCAAAGACGTTCCAGAAGCGCAGAGTCTCGTCACCCGCACCAGTGACCACGACGCGGCCGTCGGGGCTCATGGCTAGGTAGAGCACACGGTAGGTGTGCCCGGTCAGGCTGACGACCTGGTCATGGACGGGTACTTCCAGACAACGATCTGGTTCTTGCGAATAACCGTGCGTCGAGACGATCTCGTTGGAGTTTTTGGACCAGGGCCAGGTTTGCATACCTGACTGCCGGTATCGATCTCGTTCACGACTGTACCGCGAAGCGTGTCGTGGAAGATTATGCGGCGATCGCCGTGCCACCGCCGGATGCCAACAAGCCACGCTGGTGGGGCGACCACGCAATGGCCTTGACGGCTGCTGTGTGGTCGGAGAACTTCCAGAGCGGTGTCTCTGAGAGCTTGTCCCACACCATCAGCTTGTTGTCGTTGCCACCGCTGGCCAGCTGGCCGTCTTCGCAGTTCCACTTCAGACCACAGACCTCCTGCTTATGGCCCACGAGCTTGCGCAGCCACTGGTCGGTGTGCGCGCACGTCCCGGTGGTAGATGAGCCGGTCTCGCGAGCCCGGAAGGTGAGAATATGCGTGTTCCACGCAAAGCGAGCTGACCCGCATCGTATGCCCGGTCATCGTGCGCAAGCGTCTAGACTTCTCCGCGTCCCAGATCTGGACACAGACCCTTGCTGGTACCAATGCCAGATGCGTCCCCTTTTGGATCCACGACACGCTGGTGACTGTGTCTTCGTCCGGCAATGTGCACAGCTTGTTAACCCGGCTCGTCTGCGCATTCCACAGATACACGCTGGACCCCAGACCCACGCCCAGCACATTGGCGCTGCCCCAGTCAACCAGGTTGAGGTAAAGTCGTCTGCCAGCTCTGGCGCATCCAGCACCTTGTAAGGAACCTTGCTCACGGCTCTTGGCTGGCGTCGTGGGCTTAGGAGAATCTGCTGGCTGCCAAACCGCACGGGAGATAGGCTGTATATTTCGGCGCGCGTGTCCAAGTTTGGGCCGTGCCGGCTTTGTGGTGTCCGTGACCGGGGGGGCGTGGGTGGCCTGCGACATGGCTGAACTGGCGAGGCGACATGTAGGAGAAAAGGTTCTTGTGGGCGTGGAGGGTGTCAATGGAGGTGGCGCTGGCAGAAGAAGCGGTGGGGTTGGTTGTTCGTGGCGGAGTGTGCGAGCGGGTGCCGTCGATGGTGTTTGTAATACGAGAGGAGCTGGGGAGAGTGTGATCAGGCGACAGTGATGGCGGCGTGACTTGTTGGTATGGAGTCTTCGAAAAGCTCGGCACGCAATAATGTCGAAAAGGTGCGGTTTGCTTCCTCGGCTGTAATGAGTAAAATAGTTAGTGAAGCCTACCCACCAGGCTAATGCGATCATGAAGAGCTTCAGACAAAATACCGCGGCATACTTCTCTGAAAGTGTAGGTCGCACGTGGGGAGTGCGCTTCTTATTGCTTGGATTGGTTGTGGCGGGCCCCGAGCCGTCTTCGTGCAGCAGGCTGAACTGGTCTTGCAGTCCTGTCAGATCTCGTCGGAATAAAGCTGATGGAAGGGTTAGTCTGCATATCGCGAATGTAACTTGAGCGTATTATGCAGCAAAATATGAACGGAAAAATATGAAACAGAAAAACGTACCGATCACCGTTGACTCTCTGCCCGGTTTCCTGTGCGGACTTGCGCCGGGTGTTGCCCTCTCCGTGAAGCTGGGAGTGGGTGGCACGTGGTACGTCTGGCGACCGAGCTCGCGGACGACAAGAGCGTTGGTGCGGACTGCATGCGGCCATCGAGGCCCTCCCGTGCTGCTGTTCTCCGGTTGCGTCATTCCGCCTCGTGGCTTGATCATAAATCAAGAGATGGCCTGCCGCCACTGCGCTGCTGCCTACGCCAAATGCGGCCGGTTGTGTCTCGCTAGTCGTGCTGCTTGCCTTGCTGTCCCATGTTTGATTCTCTGGAGCTGCTTGCCGGGTGGCTGAGTTGCTGAGCATGTCGGCTGTGCTGCCGTTGCGCTTAATGTCAAAATGAATGGCCGGAGAACGATGTGGCGGAAGAAGCGATGATGGCGTGGGATGTTGGCTTTGCTAAAAGTGGTGCGGACATTGGGGCTCGGTGTGGTTGCCGTGCCAGCGCGTGCGTTGCTGTTTGATTTGATGCCCACCGGATGCTGGGATAGAGGCAGGACGAGGAGGGCAGCGGAGGCGGTAAGGAGAGGAGGGAAGAGGTAGCCTGTTGCGCTTTAGTCCGGACATTCCTGAAATTGCCTGGGCTTTCCTTGTTTTGATGCTGAAGAGGACCCCGCGAGCGAGTTGACGCTCTGTTTGCTGGCACGTCGGGTGCCATCGTGCCCGCTGGAGACCAGAGCGATGGCAGATAGAAAGCGGAGAAGCGAGGCGGAACGCATCCAAAAGTTGTTCGCTGGTCGTAAATTGACGGGAAATCCCCGAGGGGGCTCTCCCGGGCGTGGCTCCGATGAAGAAGCTTTCCGCAGTTTCCGAGGGAATCAGTACGTCTGGGGTTTGATGCTTTTGTTCTTGTCGTTCAAAGTAATGGAGTGGGTGCGATGGCGCAAACGGACCGCGAAAATGGTGGGTTATCCGAAGCGACAGACGAAGCCCGCTTTTAGGGGACGCGCATGAGGTTTTTAAAAAACGCCGGAAAGAATACGGTTGAAAGGGGGTTGGGGATAAGATCTATAAAGGATGACTTGAAATTTAAGATTCAGAAGGCCGATGTCGTGGCAAGAAAAGCCTGGTCGGCTACTTTAGAAAAATGGCGATTTTTGTTGGTGGGGGCAAGAAAAAGAGCCGAGGGAAGAGACGGGGCAGGGTTTCTACGTTTCGGCGGGGAAGGCGACGCGGTGTTTGAGGAGATCGCGTAGGCTGTGAGGGGTTGAGGGATCTGTTAGGAAATGAGGGAAACGTTGATTGTTGTTTTGGGGGACGATTACTGATATCGCTATTGGTCGGAGGTGGTTTCGGTGAGAGAGAAGTTTCGATAAGACCAAGGTGAGCGACCGTGGCCAGAGCTCGAGGGAAAGGAGAGAGGAAAGGTACTTTGGGCTTGAGGGTTGCGCTGGGCGGGAAGGGAAGGCAGCGGCGAGCGGGCGGTGTGGATTTTTGCCAGTGGGTTGGCCAGGGGAACTAGGTAACCAGACTTAGGCGGGAAACGAGGAAACAGAGGGAAACGCGAAGGGAAGGAGCGGAGGGGCCGAGACTGAGTGGCTGCCCAGCGCCAGGCCAAACACGAGCCACTGTGGCCAGGCCGAATCCGCACTAGCGCCGGCTGGGAGTCCCAGCCCAAGGTGAGCTCAGCAGGACGCTCCAGCACATGCACTCAGTAAAACACAGCACGGAGTCCTTGTACACTTCCCGCAAATAGCGCTGGGCTGGCCAAGCCCCATATTTTCTTCACTCGCTCTTTCCTCTTTCCCTCTGTTTCTTTTGTTTCCCCTGACGCGCATGCCAGCGGGCCCGGGCCCACACGCGCGAAAAGCCGTCCACCTGGCGTTCGTTCCACTCTGCTTCGTAGAACGGCCTCTGGTGCTAGCCCGCCGTTGTTTGTTATTGTCTGAGATGTCTGAAATATCGACCATTTTCGTATTGTTGTTCTTCCTCGTGCACAGGCGCGACAGCGGGCAGGCCTGAGTGGCCTAACTAGCGGCCCTCTCCTGCCCATTAAAGCGGTGAAAGGCTGTGTACATTACGCCACGAGGCCGGGTAGCTGGGCACTTGACGAGAAGCCTAATCAAAGAAGGTGCGATGAGCACACGTATACTCCGTACCTGCTTGATACAGCTGGGATGCGCTGTACCGAGTGTCCGCAAAAAGGCATCAATTGGAGCCACGCCTGCACAACCCGCATTAGCAGCCGCCATCCCACACAAAGGGCATCCACACAAGCTGCCGGTCTGGTGCGGGTGTCGGTGTGTGGCCCGGCTGTCTTGGCTGCTGTGAAGACGGTGCTCAAGATCGATCGAGTCACGCTGCCTGTTTCTGTTCCTGACCATCGTCCGCCGTGCTCTGCACGGGAGTACCACTGCGTGAGCTGCTTGAGCTTGTGTTTAGACGAACAATTCACCTATCAACGCTGAGTACTCTCCGCAGAATAGAATACAAAACATGGAGGGGCTCGTGGAATACGACAGACCCTCATGCTCTCCCCTGCACTCATCGTCTCGCCGCGTCTCCATCTCTGCTCTGAAAGAGGCAAAAATAAACAACAACAAAGAAGGGAAGCCATAAAAAGAGGATCGCGAGCAAAGGGATCTGTAAGAGAAGCCCTAGATGCACTTCAATCGATTGCTCTTGAAACGCCACCATCTGCAGCTGCAACCAACGCGTGCCGATTGGCTGATGTGCTGCCATTCGAGGCGGCTTTGCTGGCCGTGGCCCACGCGCAGGCCAGGCTGTGGCCTGTGATTGGCTGCCCGTGTGTTTGGTGGTCTTGTATGATTGGCTGGCGACGCGACTTGAGCTGGACCCACTTTCACTTACCCCTATGGTCAAAAACAAAAAAAACCACTTTACGCGTTGTTTTGATTCTCTCAATGGACAAAAGGGGAGCTCGCGTTCTGTTCACTCTCTTTTGTTTTCTTTTTTGCCGTCCTGCATTGACAGCCCCTGAATTCTACGTTCTTAGGTGCCGTTTGGCGCACCACCCGCGCAGGTGTCCCAAGATCTGCTCGACCGTCCATGTACTTGAACTACTAATTTAAATTAGATGAATCATACATAATTCTTTATCAATTACGTGGGCTGACACAAGCTGCTTTTATCGATGTGGCTTTGACCGACATGCACCCTTTGGAGGACTGCTTGTTGACACCTTCGACCTCGCTAGATCGGACGATGTACATGGCCGTTCGGCTCTCTGCATTTTTCGCATTTTGGTGCATTGCATTCCGGTGTAAGAGTATTACGGAGTATGGAGTACAGTGAGTAGTATGTATATATTGGTCTGTATGGATTCATTATTACTGATTTTTTGTTTGGTCTACCCGCAGTGTAAATATGCACGCCCTCAAGAAGAGGGCAAAAATCCAATCCCATCCCACCCGGCGCTCTAATTATACATGTAACAAGAAAGAAAACGAAAAACTAAAAAAAATAAACATCAGATCCCGTTGAGGAAAAGGTAAAGGGTTGGGACGAGGGAGAGGTCCAATCGAGGACCTTTTCCATCAATGCGAGAAGGTGAAAGGAGAAAGAATTAGGCTGGAAGGCTGTAATGGGTTTCGAGACACCCTATGAAAGAGAGGGGCATCTCTAAATTATCGGCGGAGATGAATTGAAATACTGGCGTAAGGAATGTGTCGCTCCGCTGGATGGGTTTTAAAGGAGAGTGGTTTATAAGGGGGAGGACAAAAACGGCACATGGAAAAGGCCCAGTGTGCCCGGCCGAGCCCGCACAAAGAGACCCGTTTTGCCAGCTAGACTTGCACGGCCTGGAGCTTCTGGCTCGGGCCGGGCTCCTCTGGGGCCTCTACGGTCTCCTCTGCCAGGCCCTGGATGGGCATGGCTGGCGATGCTGGAGGTTCGGCGTATAGAATTGTGCCTGGCCCCCAGCGCTGCCGGGGGGTTCACAAACTCTTCGGCGTCAACGGCGTCGCCGTCGTTGCTATCGCCGTCGTCGCTGTCATTGTTGTCAGAGTCGTTGTCGACAGCGTTCGCATCAGCACCAGCACCGCGCTTGTCTTCTTCACCCACTGCTGGCCTCCCCCACACCGCGACAGGTACTTCTTGCGCTTCTTCTCCTTGTCCGGGCCCGCAGAAGATGACTCGTCAAGACCAAGAGGCAGTGGCGTGTGGCGGCCTTCGGAGTTGCTCACGGCCCACGTCGCTCTCATCGTCCGAGATGAGCGCCTTGCCGCCCGTGCTCGACCGGCTGGCGGCGCGCACAGACGAGTACTTGCGGTGCAGCTCGCGGAAGCTGCGGGCCGTGGCTGTGCTGGCGCTGGCGGCGGACTCGCGGCGCTCGCGGTCCTGGAACATGCAGCGCGGTAGTCACTGTGAATGCCAAAGAGATTGTTGTTGTTGTTGTCCGTACTGCTGCGGATACTGGTGTCACCGCCATAGCTTGACGACAGCATGCTCGCATCGTCTTGCGCCGTGGCCTGCTGACCCGAAGGGCCAGCTTCCAAGGATGTGTCGGGGACTGTCGGCAACTGCTTTTCTTGCTGCTGCTGCTTGCTGCTGCTGCTGCCGCTGCTTCTTCTGGCGGAGACGCTCGTCCGGCGGGAGAATGGATGGGAAATCACGCCAAACGTAATCACCGACGCTTCTTGCCGTGAACAACAAACGAACCAGTGCCACGCTCTAGGATGATAGATTCCTCGCCCGCGTCTTCGAGCGCACCGGCACCGGGAGCATCCTTTTTTTTCTGCCACGGGTCGACAGGTGGCCGGCGCCTTCGCGGAGAGTGCGGTGCAGGCTTCGACGAATCTTATTCTTGTCATGCTGCGGCGTCTGCGACACATCGACTGCCGACTGCTGCTTGGTATCAGACACTGGCGTACTGCCAGCCTCCTCAAGGCCAGCCGCCTTGTTTTTGCTGCACCACTGGCGCCGCCGCTCGTGTTCGTAGCGACGACCTCGAGCAGCCGGTCTTTTGCAAGAGGCTGTGCTCGTCGGCATCTGGGTCGTCGGGGCCGATATTGTTCTGCTGTTGAGCAGCATCCTCCTTTGGTGCAGCGACCGGCGTTGCCGTAAGCTGGCTCTTGTACCGTATTCTCGTGTGCCGAGTTCAGGCTGCGCACAGCGCGTGGCGGCGTGGCTGTGATGGACGGCCCCGAGGAGATGGCACTGGACACAGAGGCCTTCCGCAGGCTTGCAAAGTCGAGGCTGGCCGTACCAGCATCGGAGGACGAGGTCCGGTGCCTTGTGCTGGAAAAAGCCAGCGCTAGTTGCGCTTGTCGGGGTGTCTGAAACACGTCGGATGCGGGCGAGTCTGGGCGCGGCCGGGCCACTGGAACCCGCACCGGCACCAACGGAGCCAATACTTCCGCTGGCAAGAGAGCCAACTGTGGGTAGCCGACTGCGGACTGCGGGGAAGGACAGTGCTCGCCGTGCTGGCCTTGGACTGCTCGCGCTGGAGATGGCCTTGTTGGGACTGGCCCTGCTTTTCGACTGCAGACGAGATGGCGCCCTGGTTCATCGCCACCATACCTGACGTTGCAGGAGACACACCGATCATGCCTGCAAACGCAGCGCCGCTTTCCAGCGCATGGTCTGGTCAAGGCTTAGTTGGCGCTCATCATCTAGGTCCATTTCCAGAATGTCCCTATGGCACCTGACCCGCCACATGGTCATGCGCGTCGCCTTCAACTGCGAGGCCATCCGCTCCGCCGAAATCAGCATCTGATCGCGCGTCTTGGGCTGGATGGGCGCCATGATCTGTAGGTGGCGCGAATTCCGCAGCTGCACTTCGAGCCGCTTTCCTTCCTCCTCAAGCTTGAGGTTGGCGTCTTCCATCTTTTGGGACATGATGTCGCGGCGGGCCGCTAGAATATCGTGGGCCATCTTCTGGTCGATCCGGCTGCGCGTGATCGTGACTTCGCCGCTGGGGGTTTGGACGGACTGGCCGTCATCGGAGCCAAGCCGCCGGATCGCGCGCCGATCCTGACCTTCGTATAACCCGCCAACCACGCCGCGCATACGGACACCCGAGGTCCTAAAGGCGGCCGCATAGTTGAGCTTCGCGAGCCAGTCGTTCATCTCGTCTTCATTGTCGGCCAAAAGCACCTCCTCCCCGCCACCGTGGCTGACGTAGGTAAAGGCATGCTTGTGCTTCTTGTAGGATGAGTCTAGCAGAGCGACAGCGCCATTGGTCGACATGAGGCTGTCCGGCTTGAACTCTTCCAATGGCGGCTTGAAGATGATCGGGATGCCGTCATGGCCATGCTTGATGTGCGTCTCGTACTGGTGAATCAGACTCTTTACCCATGATGTATTGCGGAAGAAGTACAGCTGGGCGCCCGTGAGAATGGCACCCCACTCCTGCCACGGTGACCGGGTCTTCTTCTTCTTGGCATCCTTGCGCCAGAGCAGGCCGACCTTGGTGATCTTGATATCCACAATACCAGGGTGGGGCCTCCTCGGGTTGGTAGCCGTCTTCTCCGTCATGAAGGCGTCGGGACGCGAGCGCGCAGACACGATCTGCAGGATACCAGTCCGGAAAAACGTCGTCTGGAGCTCCTTCATATTGAGAGACTTTGCGGTGCCGAGGTAGCTATACGGGTCGTCGAGTTGCATGATGTCCTTGAGATTTGGCCGTAGGAGTTCCAGCTTTTCGTCGATAATCAAGGTGTAGGGATCAATTGGCTCTTTGCTGGGACTTTCGCGGAAGGTCTGGGCTCGTATTGGGAAGATGGTCTTGCGCTTGGCCTTGTGAGCAACGATTCGCTCGCCATTGATGTCAATGTCGTCCTCGACGTGGAATGAACGGCGTGTAGGAGATGTTATCGTAAAAGACTTCAAGAATCTCGTCAAAAATGCCCTCGCCGCGAGTGTTTTTCTGGTAGTCACTCTTCTGCATCTTGTGCTTGTTGTTCTTGTTGAAGACGTCCGTGTGTAAGATGAGCAGAGAGAATGCGATAAAGTATGCTTGGTCTGGCGACGAGAAGATGCCCGGGTTGCACTCATGGTAACGGTTGGCAAAGGCCTGGAGGAAACGATCAATGTGCTGTGTCTCCCTTGGCAGCTCTGCGTCCATGAGCAGCTTGCGGATGGCCATATCCATTGGCTCTGTGAAGAACTTGAAGCTGCGCATGTAACTGCGCAGCACAGCCTGCGAGAAGGCATCGTTGGATTTTGACAAGGCGCTTCCAATGACGCTGCGGCTGACCACCTCTTCCAGGCGTGCGAGGTACTTGGCGGGCGTATCATCCTCGCGGCGATCGGGCAGCACAAACGAGTCGCGTGCTAGCTGCAGCGAGTTGTTCTTGGAAGTGTTTGAGCAGGGCGTGGCAGGGGTGAGAGCACCTTGGCGGTTTGGCTCCGAGTTTTGCCTCAACCGGCTGAGCCAAGCAGGTCACTGAAGCTCTTCCTACCGGTACCAGACGACGAGCTTCTCAACGTGGGTGGTGTCAGATGATCCTCAACAGACTCCCGGCCAGCCACAGAGTCTCTTCCAATCGAGCTTAACGTTGACGATCGACCTCTTCCCAGCGGACCAGGGCCTCCGGGGATGGACCGTGTGGGTGATGATTGGCCCGAGTTTCTTGAACTAGGGCGGAAGTAAGCCGACGCTGGGGACGGGTTGCCCTTTTGGAAGAGGGCCATGGCAGGGAGGGGCGAGACCCGTCGGAGGAGTGGCCGCACCATGCCTCTGCGACACGGCCGCGACTGTGTGGGTGTCTCCTGCTCCTCGCCAAGGCCGCCAAGGCCCCCTCGTCCGAGTCCCCCCATGCCACGGCTCGGCGCTCTGGGTGGTGGTGAGCGGGAGCTGGGATTGGTTGCTTCAGTGCCATTTTCCGAAATGGGGCCGTCAATGGAGTGGTGGGTTGGCCTTTTTGTGGAAGATGGGAAATAGGGAAGAGCGAGGCCGGGTTGGAGTTTTTGCGCCGGCGAGACAGGCGGAAGAAGGTGGTCGTCGTCTGTACCGTGTGTGTAGTTGTCGTGGTGCTGCCGTAGACACGGTCGCCCGAGCTGCCGTCCGAGTGAGATGATTCGGACAGACGGTTGACGGGTAGTGCGAGAGTCGTGCTAGTTTCGTCACCGTACTCGGGTGGAGGGTTAGAGGTAGGGTGTTGCTGTTGCGGCTGCTGCTGCTGCTGCTCCTGTTGTTGGCTGATGGCTGCCTCGTCAAAAGCAATGGCTGGCTGCTTGCCGTTTGACTTGAGCGGTGCAATCATGGACTTGCGGTTCTCTCGCCTTGACCAGCTTCCGAACGTGTGGCTTGTGCGGCCCACGGGCTCTTCGACATCGGTGATCCGCGGCAGGTCGCTTGATTTCCGAGAAAGCCCGGGCAGCTTCACGCGGTTCAGCCGTTTCTGGGGAGGAGCGCCAAGCTCAAACGTCGGGGCGGTCATAATGATTTCCGGGGCTACTTGAACGTCAGCATTCACACAAAAGAAAGTAAAATCCTCCAAGACTAGCAAGACTGGCAAGCTTACGGTTCGGCATGGCTGTCGGCATAGGGGGACGGCGTCCGCCTCTGCTTGTAGCGCCTGCTGCCGGGCACGCGCAGCAAGCTGGGAGTCCGAGGCGTTGCGGAAACGGAGGAGAGAGAAACGCCGGTGCTTTGGCGTCTGCTCCTGGATGGGAGGCGATTCCGGCCGGCTGAGATACTCGCTGTCGATCGACACAGCACCGCGTGTACGGTCCCGCCATTGCTCGGCCTTCCGTCAAAGGGCGGCGTGGCAGGCGGCTGGGGTATTGTTGGGGTTAATCGGTGTGACCGGCGTCGCCGGTTCTGCGACCGAGCTGGCAGCAGCGGTGCCGGCAGCAGACGCGGTCTCGCCTAGGCCAGTGCTGCCGGGGCCTGCGTCGGCAGCAGCAGCGGACTTTGTGAGCAGGCTGACCGCGGGCTCGGACTGGGTTGTGACCGGCGACAGGCGGAGCGCTTGCGGTGGCTGTGCCTCGGCGTGTTGTGGCAGCTTCGGGCCGTCAAGGGGCTGAAGATGGAGGTGTGCCGGCGCATGTCAGACTCGCTGGCCATGACGCCTCGGCGGCGGAGAAACGGCATCGTCGCTGGCAACGAGGGGGCGAGGCGACGGGAGACCGTGCGACAGGAGACTTCCTACGAGAGCAGGAGGAGGCGAGCGTCTGGCATGGACATGGCGGGAAACGGAAGAAGGAGTATCAGATTCGAGATGTCTGGGGGTCGAGAAAAAGAAGCCGAGAAGAGTGCAACACCGCTGCGGCGTGCGCAGCACACACAGGTCGTTTGCTCAGCCGTTGGTTTGGGGAGACGCCGCGTAGCAATCCTATTGGCGAGCGGACAGGGCGGAGGCTGAGGGCCGGAGCGTCAGGAGAAAGCGAACGAGCTGGAGCTGAGAAATGCGATAAAAATGATAAAAGGGCTCGGATCGAGGAGATGCTGGATGCAGAAGGCGCGAACGCAGTTGTGTCGTGCGCGTTGGAGAGAAAGAAAAATGCGACTGCCGTAGGAGAGGTCGAAGAACGGATCGAATCGAAAGAGCGACACGGAAACGATGGAAAAGGGTGCGTTGAAGAGAAAAGGGGGATGGTTGGATAAGTGGATGGGAGTGGTGGACGAGACGCTAGAAAGAGGAAAGGCTGGGTTTGGGGATGGGGATACCGACTTGGGGGACGGCACGGAGAATTACGCCAGCGCCGACAGCCCCTGAACGCGAGGCGGATTAGCAGCTATTAATGGCCTACAGTGGATGGTAGGACAGCCGCAGGGCCTATCGTCCTTTTCCAGGCCTCGCCAACGTGATAAAACGCAACTACGCAGTAATCGATAGTTAGCCTCAGACTTTTCGTTGTCAGCACCCGGCGTCCCTCCACACAAAACTGCAAGCACCACCGCTTAGTGATTGATTTACCAGCGACTCCATTCACGTAAGTCAGTTCATGAGGAGTGGCTGGCTGGCCTCGAATCTGCTTTTCGCTGCTTGCCTGTTGCTCGTCGACCGGGTCAACCGGCGAGCCAGGGCCAGGCCACTGGAAACGCAGCGCCCTGTTACCGGAAAACGAAGCGGATTACGGTGTTTTACTAAGCAGCCCAGAAGAAAAAGAAAAAGAAGAAAATAAAGAAAAAACGGTGCAGCCAGGGCGCTTTAGAACAAAACGGGGCTGGCAGATCCGCACCTGGCGGAACTCGCTTAATTTTACAGTGATGCAATGGCAACACAGCGTTGAACGCCTGTCTAGCGCCTCCTAGTTGCTGTCCCCTCAGGGTGCTAAAAACGGCAACACACACGCAATTGTGTGGCTCTCTGCTTCTCTCAGTGGGCCCCCTTCCCTTTTTCTGCAGTTTCCCTGCCGACAAACGCTAGCTGAACGACTGAGCTCACGGGAAAGTCCCTACCCGAGCTGGAGGAGGGGGAAAAAGGTGAAAATGGGGCAGCACCGACAGCAGGCGCGATGGGGCAATAAGCCCTACGCTGGGCAAAGTCTTGATAGGGAGGCGAAAACCAGGTCGATTGCATTGTGCTTTGTTGTTGGGAAGGTCCCCACCGACATGTACTGGTACTGGGTATGACGACTGTTTAGGAAGGGGCGAGGCGCCAAGTAAGAGGCTCCAGGTCCAAGAAAAGACCAGGCAGGAACGACCAGGAACCAACAGTGACCAAGAGAAACCAGTAAAAGTTTCTTGCAAAAATTTTTACTTCGTCGTTCCAAACAAGCAAATACGAGCGCCAAAGATAGCAAAAGGATTCCGCCCAGAATCAGCGACTCTTACTCCATCACTTTGCAAGTGCATGTGCATGTATCTTACTACGTAAGGTACGCTTTTTTCGTCCTCCCGGGAGCTGCCGGTCGTCATACCAGGACGCTCTCGGGTGGGCCCAAAGTGCTCCGTTCTTTGAGGCCCACCCAGGCCTCAGAATCCGAGCTTGGCGGACGGCCATGCGGGACGCTGGTGCTGGCCAGGGGCCAAGGGACCCGCCGAGCTTGCTCGCTTGACGTATGCACTGGCAACGACGGCCGGCGACCAGCCGCGGGCTCGTTGCCTGCATGGCCATGGGCACAAGCTGTACAACTGTGGCACCGGCCGTATTCGTCATCCGCTTCCCGTCTATTGAAAACGCGTACGGGTTGGCTGTCCACGGGCGTGTACCGGCGTGACCGTTCCGAGAAGTCAGCGACACTGCTGTGGGAAAGACAGCCCGCACTGTTCCTGCATGGCAAAGCCCGCAAGAGACCACCGTTAGCAGCCCCAGCAACCGAGCCCGCGTTCGGTTCCTGCCAATTAGTTGTACCCCAGATGCGTCTGGTCCCTGAAGCGCTTTCCAAATTTCCCCGCCCTAAACAGCGGTGTGTACCCGCTTCAAAGGAGGCCGCCTGGGGCCCATGGCAAAGGCCGTCTTCACGGTTGCCGGGAGAAGGTCGGTTGGGGGTGCTGGCACGGTGCTGGCCGGTGTACGTTTGTGGCGAGAGCGGCCTTTGGTGTATATCTCAACGACGGTCCTGCCGGCGAGCACGGGATGGAGACAAGTCCGAAGAAAGCGGAGCGGCTCGGCGGCGGCCGCTAGCACGCCGGATGTTGCCCGCGATTTATCGTTCGCTCCACAGCAGCGTCCACGTCCTTCGCGCACATTTCCATTGGCCGTTCTGCCGAGTAGCGTCCGGGCACCTCCTTGTACATGGACGCACTGAGACTGCGGGATGGAGGACAAGTCCGAAGAAAGCGGAGCGGCTCGGCGGCTGGTGCCATAAAGACGCCGTATACAAGGTCGGCTGTCGGCCCGTTTTGCGCGTCGTCGAGGTAGAACAGCCTCGACCACATGCTGTCAGGATACGCGTACTTCCAAGGGATGCGGCAGAATAACGCGATAGTAGTAGATATTCATATATAGGACCACTGGCACTTGTTGTACTTCCGACGCTGGGAATCTATTCTTTTTTGCATTTGCAAATTTATCTGGACAAAAAGGTCTACATGCCCTGCAGAAAGCGTCTATAAAAGCCTTGTATATGGGCCCGGTAATGTCCTTGGTGAAAAGGAGAGGTTAAACCAGGGCATCCTGGACTCATTAGAGGCCTCAAATACATGACCCATGTAATAAAAAAGGCAGCAAGAAATGACAAGGCGAAGACATTAGGAAAAGGGGAAAAAAAGAGTGAAGAGTGTCCACAGCAAAAGTCTGGCAGCTATGTGGGGGAAAAGGGTAGGAAATGAAAACAAGAACAAAATGGAAAGAAAAAAAGGAAAAGG
Organism: Sporothrix curviconia; assembly: GCA_016097085.2. NCBI lineage: Eukaryota > Fungi > Ascomycota > Sordariomycetes > Ophiostomatales > Ophiostomataceae > Sporothrix > Sporothrix curviconia. The sequence continues at coordinate 16,286 of JADMNF010000299.1, forward strand.
AATAGAGAAGAGAAAAGAAAAAAATAAGTACCACCAGTTTCGTGGAGTGATAATGCTGTTTGTCTCCTCCCTCTCATACTTCCAACCTCATCACTCATGCTGACGCTTGCGTTGCCTCGGCCTGCGCCAGCAACCGCGCCCGCCAACCGTTGCACACCTCCTCAAAGCCGCCCACCACGTCGCCGCACACATGCGCGCACTCCCGCTGCTTCAGCCGCTCGTTCCAGTTGCCCGCGCCAGCCACCGCTCGCCCTCCTCGCGCAGCTCCTTCGTTCGCGCCGGAGCTCCGCGACAAGCTCCTTGGCGCTGCGTAGGCGGCGCGGTTGCCGTGTTGGTCGTCTGGCGGGCCATGTGCAGCGTGTCGGAGAAAGGTAGTTGAGTAGTCGACACCAGGTCGTTAGTCAGGCCGTGCAAGGCAGCTAGCGACTGACACGCAGCCGTGCTAGGCCGCGGCATTTGGTCTGCCAAGGATGCTAGCATGGGCATCAGGTCGATCCTCGGCTTTCTTCGTCATCGTCGTTGTCGTCGTCACTGGCCGCGCACATTCCGCGTAAGGGCAATACCAACCAGCGGTGTAGGCATAACTGCCCGCAACGGAGAGAAAAAGGGGGAAGGCCAGGGCATGCAGCTGCCCGGGTCTGGTGTGTGAGATGCGTGCGTCAAGCGCGAATGTGCCGTGATTACCTAGACGCGCCGCCCTCGACGCCCGACTGTGAACCGAGATCGCGCAGCTCCTCAACCAAGCCGCTTGCAAGACGCCGTCGGTGGTGCTACCGTTGTCTTCTGTGGCCTCGCCGTGCCAAGCGACTCCGACCGCGTCCAATCTTTGCCACCAGGCTCGTCGGCATCCCGGCGATCCAGGTCCGATCCGAGCCGTATTCCGAGCCGTCGTACACGCTGCCCACTCGCTTGTGGCCGCGTCGTCCACCGCGCCTGCACCGCCGCCATTTGTCGATGGTAAGCTCAAGCTGGCATCCCGGGCTCGTGCTTGTCCGTTGGCAGGACCGCCACTGCGCGGGATCGTTGGTGATGCCACGTCCACGCCGCTGTCCCGCTGTGTCTGACCGGCACCGTTCACCGCCCCGCTGCCTCCTCCTTCTCTTGACGCATTGCCGCCGTCGGCGCCTTGCTCGACTTCCGACAGGCTGATGTCCGGCGGCGCATCTCCGCTGCTGCTGAGACCACCGCCGCCCATCTGCTGTAACTGGGCCTCCACTTCGTCGTCGTCGTAGTACTCGTCAACTTCTTCGCCGTCGGAGAACGCATCAGCCAGCTCGTCCGCCAGGTTGCCCATACCGCCCATGCCGCCGCTGCTGAACACGTCGAGGCCGTCGCCATGGCTAAAGGAGGGTGCAGGTGGTGTGTGGGCGTGGAGGGCTCGTTGAAGCCACTGCTGCTGGCCTTGGACTGGCGCCGCTCGAGGGATGGCGACTGGAAGTCCATGGTGGACTGGCGCGAATGCCGCGGCGTGCTCGGCACCGACATTGCGGTGTCTTAGGGGGAGGGAAGAGCACGATATCGGGTGTGGTTGTCGTGCTCCTTGTGGTGGGATGTGGTTGGTATCGTCAGAAACGTTTTCGGAAAGTTCAGTGCTGATTGTTGTTTTGGGCCGGCGTCGTTGCTGATGCGACAGGATGTAGACCGCCGCGCAGAGGGTCGCGAGAAAGGAGAGGGCAATAGCACGAGCTAGTCGGGGGCCCGATATAGGGTAGGGGTGGGAGGCGATACGATGGGATCGTCGTTGTGGTTGCGGGATGGGTAGGAGGGGAGGAATGCAGTGTTATTTTATAGTATTTTTATGCATTTGCTGCCGTTATGCTAGTCAGCGGGCTCGTTGGGCAAAAACGGTGAGGGAAGGAGCAGGCGGTCGGTAGCTGCTTTCCTCTTCGTAAAGATCGCAGGCTTTCTCGTGATCCGGCGAGACACGTCCTGCGATAACGATGACCAAGTGCTCAGTCCCGGCTCAGAAACAGGCGGCGAGGTCCTGGGAGTGTCTCACTCTGGCTATTCTGCTTTCGGGCGTTTGCTCTGTGACTAGGGGATGCGTGAAATTTTGGGTGTCTCAACGCGTCACATCGGTCCCTGAATCCTAGAAGGCGAAAAGGGAAAGAGCCTTGACAGCTAACAGGTTTGTATGCGTACTTAGCGTGCTGGCTGTTAGCGCGCTTTAATTATCTTACTACGGGGTAATACAGGCTTCTGGAAGCCGGCAATAGCTGGTTAACTGCTCTAAAACTATGGAGTACAGGTGCCTGGGCCTGGGAGGAGGGTCCAGTTGTCCACTGGAATAATTAACAGCCCTCCAGGCAAGGCAATTGGCCTTCTGGCTGCGCGCTTTTATTCTGCAGCAAAAAGAAATAAAAAAATTGGTTCGCAAAAATAGCTGCCGCAAAAAGCAAAAAATGGCACAACCCCACGAACTTTCCACGACGTCCAACACGAGCCACGGCTAGATACGAAGTCTGCACGTCAGCGCCACACAGCGGATACTAACGAGCGACACCAGACGCCTATATTGCAGCCTCGTGAGACGCATTGACTGCATCGGACAGTCCAGCGCATTAGGAGAGAGAGAGAGAGGAGAGCTCAGTCTTGAAAGCATCGAGGGCCAGACGCCAGCAACGAGACGTTCAGTCCACGACAGATACCGGCGCCATGGCCAACTTCCGCCGGTTCCAGCGAGCGACCTCACAAGCTGGCCAAGTGCAATCTCGACCGCTACACAGAGACCTACGAGCTCTCCTTCTACCTCCAGTACTATGCCAAGTGGCCGGCACTGTTCCAAGTTGCCGAGGACGCCGATGGCAACATCATTGGCTACAGTGCGTTGTGCTCCTGTTGATTGCCAGCCATGTCAAGAGTTCAAAGGCACGCGCTAAACAACCGTTTTCCCAGTCATGGGCAAGCTCGAGTCCTCTCCCGACGAGTACCGAAACTACTGCCGGAATTCACTACCTTCCCGTTGGCACGCTCCACCATCACCGGCGATCACGTATTGCGCCTGAGGCGCGGCGGCTGGGGCAATCGGCCGGCTGCTGGAGCGAGCAAGCTCGAGGCGGCAAGGCGGAATGCCAACGAAGCCTGGTTTTTGTCGTACCTGTATTGTGACGGATGCGTATCGACCATGACGAACCAAGGCCATTGCCTTTTTACAAGAGCATGGGCTACAGCGTTGATTCCCCCGCGTGGTCAATGGAGTACTACCCCGCCGGCGAACCAAACTCAAACAGACCCGACAAAAAGGACAGCGGAGGATGCGTACGACATGCGCAAGGCCATGAAGCGTGACGTGGAAAAGTAAAGGGAAGCATGTCCGCGACGACGGCAAGAAAGCACGAGGTCGAGCACTATGACGTGTGGTAGACGGGTTGGGTGGGTGGCGAACGGGCGAGACGGGCCCCGTATCCGGGCGCCTTGGCCCGGGCACAGGCAGCGTCCAAGGACCCCGCTGAAGATAGCTAGCTGTCTGCAGCCTGAAGAGTAGAAGCTGTGCAGAAGCCGTGCAGAAGCTGCCCGTCCTTCGTATGGGAATTTTCTAAGCCAATCATTCCAAGGGTGGGCAAAAGACATGCCACGAAAGTATATAATTAGATGCACCATAGAGACGCCTAATGATCTTTGTTTTTTTCCGATCCTAAAACGAGGCGAGGCCAAGATGTAGCTGGGCCGGCACACGCCCGTGAGTTTTGCAACACGGGCTGGCTGTTGTAAGGAGGGCTTTGCCGTGTGTGCTGTTCTTTTCTGTCGTGGATGCAGGCCCAGGTGCACACCTTCCCCATCTGGTCTGTGTTCTGCGGGTATTTCTCTAGTGGGACTTCACCTGCCGTCCATCCCGCGCCACTCCGACCAACGCGCACCTGACTGGAAACTGCATGGAGCCCGCACGTAAGCAAAAAAGTGTGGGGTAAGCTATTGGAAACACAGCTGCATTGCCTCCTGTCGTCTTTTTGTCCTCGTCCCCTGCCGCTTTCTATCTCCGAGACCTCCGTCTCAAGCCGAGGTCCCTGATTTTGTCCTGCCTTTTGATCCTCGGTATTTCTGGGCCCTCCACGTTCTTCTTGCAGCACTTCTTTGTTCGTATCTTCGTATGCCTATCCATCTTTTTCTTTTTTCATCGCTGCGCACTTGGAATCGGCTGTCGCTACTGCTGCTGGATAGCGTTTTTGGTGTTTCTTTGAGCTCTGCGGGTTTCATCGTCTTTCCGCTGCATCTTCATCTCATTTCGAGCTCACTTTTGTGCTTCCTTACTCGTCTTTTTCCTCTTTCCCCTTTCCTCTTTCCTCTTTCCTCATCATTCCTTGTCGCCCCATTCTTTCCATCTTTGGCCCCCAGCGGCCCACCTCCACCTCCACCATGCAATTCAGCGCCTCATTGCGGCGCTGGCTTCAGTGGCTCTCGTCGCCGGCTCGACGCTGACACCGCCCGTGCTGCCTCTGCTCGTGCGCAACCGTACCTCAGTATCTGGCTGACCGGCGCCCGCGTGAACCCCTGGGAGAAATGGCCCATCTTTCTGGACCGGCCACAGCGTCGGCTTCTCCGTCATGGCCTCCGTGCCCGGCACCCACTACGTCTACCCCCTACTTGGCCGTCCGCAGGATTCGCTCTCGCACTCGGACAAGCGCTTTGCGGTTGCCTTTCCCGAATACCTTGGCGCCACGTTTGACGCCTCGACCACGAACCTGACATACCTCGTCCCCGGCCCTGCAGCGGTCGGCGGCGAGAGCCAGGAGAAGCTCAAGGTGACGCTGTCGTTCCTGTCGCCTATCACGCCTCGTCCACGTTCCGGCAGTCCATCCGGCGGCGTATCTGAACGTTGTCGTCGAGGGCGGCTTCGACATGACATGTACCTCGACCTCAACGGCGAGTGGGTCAGCGGCAACCGCGACAACCGCATCAAAGTGGGATCTTTTAAAGGACGAAAGCAAGGACCACAAGCCAAGTCGACTTGCGTCGCTCTTCTGCGCCTCAAGACGTGGAGCTGGGACGGGCCGAGGAGCAGCTGTTCACTGAGTTCGCCGACCGCGCCGAGTGGGGCACGCTCTACTTTACGGCGCCCGAGTCCGTCCGCCACGAGAGCGGCGTGTCCGCGAAGTGCGCACGCAGTTTGCCCGTTCCGGCACACTTCGCAACGTCAACGACAAAAAGGGCTTCCGCCGTATCATGGGAACAGGAACCCATCTTTGCGTTCTCCAAGTCGTTCAGGCTAGGCAATAATAGCAGCGGCAGTGGCAGCGGCGACAAGTCCAAAACCGAGGACAGCGCGCTCTTCACCTTTGCCCTGATCCAGGATCCGATTGTCCAGTACGCCTCGCCCGTGGCCTGACTTACATGCGCCCGCTCTGGGCCAGCTACATCCCCGATACCGACGAGCTGATCCAGTACCACTACGACGATTTCTCTGCCGCCACCAAGCTGGCGCGGAGCTACTCGGAGCAGCTGTCCAAGGACGCTTTTGCGTCGGGCTCCAAGGAGTACGAGGAATCGCCTCGCTCTCGGCCCGCCAGGTTCTAGGCGCCACCGAGTTTTCCGGCACGCCCGACAACCGCTGCTGTTCCTCAAGGAGATCTCGTCCAACGGCAACT
>JADMNF010000300.1:0-21626 GCA_016097085.2 Sporothrix curviconia
GTGCCCGCCGGGTTAAAAAGGCCGTTTTTTAATCGAGGGTAGAAAGGTATAAGTTAAAGACGAGTTTTAATACGTGTTAAAAGGGTATTAGTATATAATAATATAAAGTGTATAAAGAAAAAAATAAAAAAAGAAAAGTTATATTAAAGTTTATATATAAAAGAAAAAAAATTATATAAGAGATTTTTTATTTTTTTTATATATAAAAAAGAAAAAATTATACGAGAGATTTTTTTTTTATTTTTTTTTTATTTTTTTTATAAAAAAAATTATAAATTATTTTAATTATATTTATAAATATATTATATAAAGAAAGATTTTTTTCGTTAATATATTTATAAATATATTCTTATCGTTAAAGTAGTATCGTAGTTAGGTTTTTCTCCCCCTTCTTATCAGTTTTCTCCCTTTTTTTATTAGTTATTCTTTTTTTTTTATTAATTCTTACCGTCAAAGTGGTGTCGTAGTTGGGTTTTTCTCCCCCCTCTTATCAGTTTTTCTCCCCCTCCTTATCAGTTGTTCTCCCTTTCTTACTAATCTAAAAGAAACATGATGACTAATCAAGGTTAAGTCTCCACTTATTAAAAAAACACGGATTTTCCAACCCATGGGTTGGAAATCTCCCCCGAGTAAATCTCCCCCGAGTAAATCTCCCCCTCTTTATTAGTTTTTCTCCCCCCTTAAGTAAATCTCCCCCGAGTAAATCTCCCTCCTCTTTATTAGTTTTTCTCCCCCCCCTTGAGTAAATCTCCCCTTGAGTAAATCTCCCCGAGTAAATCTCCCTCCTCTTTATTAGTTTTCTCCCCCCTTGAGTAAATCTCCCCTTGAGTAAATCTCCCCTGAGTAAATCTCCTCTTGAGTAAATCTCCCTAGTATCTCCCCGAGTAAATCTCCCCGAGTAAATCTCCCCTTTATTAGTTTTTCTCCCCCCTTAGTTCAGTAAATCTCCCTTGAGTAAATCTCCCCTTGAGTAAATCTCCCTTGAGTAAATCTCCCCGAGTAAATCTCCCCCCCCTTGAGTAAATCTCCCCTTAGTAAATCTCCCCTTTATTTAGAGTAAATCTCCCTTTGAGTAAATCTCCTTTTTTTTTATTAGTTTTCTCGTCTTTTTTAGTAATTTAAAAAAGAATTATTATTTATTATAATGATTAATATATATTAAGCACCGACTTATTAAAACACACAGGTTTTCCAACCCATGGGTTGGAAACGTAATCCAACACACAGGTTTTCCAACCATGGTTGGAAACCGTAATCCAACACACAGGTTTTCCAACCCATGGGTTGGAAACCTGTAATCCAACCCATGGGTTGGAGAATGTAATTTTGGGTCGGAAACTGTAATCCAACCCATGGGTTGGAAACCGTAATCCAACACATGGGTTGGAGAATGTAATTTTGACTGTAATTCAACCCATGGGTTGGAAACCGTAAACCAACCCATGGGTTGGAGAATATAATTTTGGGTCGGAAGCTGTAATCCAACCCATGGGTTGGAGAATGTAATTTTGACTGTAATCCAACCCATGGGTTGGAAACCGTAATCCAACACACGGGTTGGAGAATGTAATTTTGACTGTAATCCAACCCATGGGTTGGAAACCGTAATCCAACACACGGGTTGGAGAATGTAATTTTGGATCCGAAACTGTAATCCAACCCATGGGTTGGAAACCGTAATCCAACACACGGGTTGGAGAATGTAATTTTGGATCCGAAACTGTAATCCAACCCATGGGTTGGAAACCGTAATCCAACACACGGGTTGGAGACTGCAATTTTAGGTCGGAAACCGTAATCCAACCCATGGGTTGGAAACTGTTCTTTGTGCCGAAAACCCGCACGCCTGGTCTCTTTCTTTGCCGGTGCAGCTCTAGATCTTCGCTTTTGTAGTGATCGGCGATCACAATTTTGAGATCGTCTTTCGAGATCGTCTTTTTTTTCGAGTGCGGGCCGTTGTGTGTTGTCAGTTAACAGAAAAAAAAAGAAAAAAAGAAAAAACGGAGACGAGAGAACGCAACATCTAGGTTTTGGTACGTGTTGCGTAAAGTTCATTAGATTTGCCGGCACGTGTTTAGTCAGCGGCGTCTCGACCTCGAGCCCATCATCGCCAACAAGGCTACCATCAACAAACCGCGCCCACCGCGTTAGCTCACGCCATTCCACAAAGTTGTCGGCGTATATTAGTGGCTCGGGGGACAGACGATAAACGCCGCCGACCACAAGGACCGTTCTTCTAGCCGCTCTGGCCGCGCGTATTAAACAAGCACCGCCCGTATTGGTTCGAACGCCGCTTGGCCGCAATTGCGCGCGCGCGTCCAGCACCACGCGGTGCACGCGCATTATGTACGTTAGACGGCGTTGCTACCAACGCGAATAATAAGGCACTTGGCCGCGCCTAGCTTCTTCTCCAGCGTTGCGTTGGTTGTGCCCACAAGGAGCAGCGTGTACTCTCCGCGCCGCCTTGATCAAGTCTTTCTCAACCGTACGCGACGGCTCGTAGACAAGCACAGCGTCGCCTGGCCGAATCTGGCTCTCAGTAAAGCCGGTAATCTGGTTATCGGCCTGGTTAATCTCGTCTTTGATCTCCTTAATACTGTTTATGTTTAGAAGAGAAGAAGTTGAGCGTTGGTTGCCCGTTTCTTCGTATTTCAATAGGCCGTGTGTGCCGGGGTACGTGTCGATGCGCCGGAGCCCGTTGAACGTATAGCGCCACTTATTAACGACGGCTCGGCTGCTAACAGAAGATTGAACATAAAGTATGGGGTGCCAATCAAGGAGGGCTGTCGGGCGGTGCGCGTCAAAGTCGAGAACGACGCAAACAATACCAGGGCTGGCGGGACGAGGCCGTCACGCAAGTCGGAAACGCTGTTAGCCATGCTCGACTGCTGATCATCCCGCTCATCTGTCCTGTCGGTTGCGGCCTCATCCCAGATCAGCCCCTGCACGCGACGCACGATATTGCCAAGCACCAGCTCCTGCGGCTGCGCGTCGACGAGTTTGCGCCCGGTCTGAAATACGCGGTCCAGTAACTGGTCGACATCGCGCCATTTGCTTTTTGCAACAACCTGGACGAGCACATGTGCCGTCACCAGTGCGCAGGGCTCAGGGCCGCGAATCTGCCGCCGCTTAAGCAAGCTGCACTGCATGCTTGTTCGATGGTCGCTTCGAGGGGCAGCGGCGGGTGCGCGTGCAAAAATGCATCCAGCGTCGGTGCGTGTTGCATGGGTGCTATGACTGCTATCTGATATATGAGAGTAGTTGCCGACTCTATGCGGTTTGCGTTTGTGGCGTTGTTACCATAGATTGTTCGGTAACGCCAGCATAGACACCCTTCGGTGTCTGGTCGTGGTAAAAAGATTTTCCAACCCATGGGTTGGAACCGCAATCCATTTCGATACTCGTTTGCTCGTTATCCACTTCTGTTTTTTTTTCTTCTTCGTCTCTTTTTTTTTACCAGGGTTTTAAGAAATCACACGCCTTATCCAACCCATCGGTTATAAAAAATCTAAGGTCGAGGATAAGCCACGTAAAAAAATAAAATAAAAAGTAAAAAAGAATTGATTTTATATTTTAATTTATAAAAATCAAATATTTATTTTTTTAAATAATATTATATAATTTAATTATTATAAAATAAAAAAATATAATAAATATAATAAAATATAATAAAATATAATATATATTTTATTAAATTTTAATATTATAGAAGTTACCCTCGATTTTTATTATTTCTACTACGTGGCTTACCCTCGACCTTTATTTTATTTTTATTATTTTTATCCCGCGGCTTACCCTCGACCTTTATTTTGTTATTGCAAAATCAACCAGTTTACCCTTACTATCTATATTATTTTTATACGCTTAAACCGTAAATAATAAACCTACTTTCAACACAGTAATAGTATAGAAGCATTATATACGTTTTCCAACCTATGGGTTAGAAATGAAAGTTCTTTAGTGACACTGAAGAAGTATGGATTTTTGTTAACCTATAGGTTAAGAAGCATAGCAGCGGAGTCGAAGCACTATCATGGGTTGGAAAGCATAGCAGCGGAGTAGAAGCGCTATGTATGTTTGCCAACACATGGGTTAGAAAGCAGAGCAGCGGAGTCGAAGCACCATATACGTTTTCCAACCCATGGGTTAGAAAGCAGAGCAGCGGAGTCGAAGCACCATATACGTTTTCCAACCCATGGGTTGGAAAGCATAGCAGTGGAGTCGAAGCACCATGTATGTTTTCCAACCCATAGGTTGGAAAGCATAGCAGTGGAGTCGAAGCACTATGTATGTTTTCCAACCCATGGGTTGGGAATGAACCTATGGGTTAGAAAGTACAGCAGTGGAGTCCAAGCATTATATACGTTTTCCAACCCATGGGTTGGAAATGAATCCAAGGCGAAAATAATTATCAATTAAAGGGTTGCGTTGTACCAGAAGCATGTGTTATGTATTAAATCTACTAACCCATGGGTTCAAATCAATGAAATAAAAGGGATAAATGAGAAGATGAAATACATATTAAAAAAACTCGAGGTTGTGAAAAAAAAATAAAAACGATGGGTTTTAAAAGACGAAAAACAAGAAAAAACCCACTGAAGATAGAAAAGCTAATCGCGCCTATCTACCATACGCAAATAAGCAGCGTTCAAAGCAGAAGCGGTCGTACAACTTTGCACAATAGCAACACCGCGCAACTTGAACGGTTTGCCCTTTTCAACGACCGCGGCAGAAGTATGTCCGGTTGTATGGCGAAGGTCGTTCGACCAACGCAAAGGATCAGGGAAATCAACACCGCACCACTGCGATAAAAGGACGTGGCTCGGCCAAAGAAAATCATCTGCAACCGGGACATCATAGGCCCGGCGCATCCGTCGCAAGAGTTTTTCTCGCGCGGACACAAAGTCCAGAGACAAGCGAACATCATCGCTGTTTGGAAGATTGCTGAATTCGGTGGCACTGCCGCTCGGGCACATGACCAACGAGATCCATTGGATGCGACGGCGCTGGCGTTTTGCTTTGTCCCCGCGGCCGGTACAGAACACATACCTCGACTCGGGAAATGGGAGGACAAAGTGCGTCAAGATCAACAACCGAAACAACCTTTTCCGCCAGGTCTCGGCAAACACGCCCTCGGATCGTTTCTCCAACAGTCCCATGAAACTGGTAGCGAGTTGCGCGCAGGGCAGTTTTGCAACAAGGTCTTTGCTGGTAAACAACGTTTGGAGCAAAGCACCGCCGTCCGAGTACCGTATCCGATTGCTCGCGACCAGTTTGGGGCCGCACGGCCGCGCATCCGTGGGCACCTTGAACGAGCCGTGCATCGCCTCCCAACAATACGCAACCGGCTGACCCTTGATCAGCTCGGGCGCGACGCGCGTATGGAAGACTGCGCGTTCCCAGACGTCGCGGGAAAACAGATGCAACACAGCACCCCATGCGAGCTCCTCCCAGCAAGAGAGACTGTGTCTGCCGGCACGATCAAGAGGAACAGAGTCGAGCCAGGAAGAAAACAAAGGGAGCAGGTCACCAATGCTCGAGACCGAGGTGGTGGGAAGCAAAGACCGGCTCAGCAAGGGGCTGGCGTGACGCAAGGCAGCCATGAACGAGTCCTGGAAGGACCAGTTGTAAAAGTCGAAGCAGTCGGCAGGCCACCAACCAAAACGAGCGTAGTGCATCATGCGGCACAAGCCAAGACCCTTGACCGGCTCGCCCCGCCGTTTGTACTCCGACGCAAACAAAGCCCTATCCTCGCTCGGCCGGTTGCTGCGGTAGCAATGATGGAAAAAGCGAAGCGCTGCAATCATCGTGACCGAGTCGGCGGTCGAGTACTGGGAAGCCAACGCAGAGACCAGGACCGACTCAAACAAAAACGAAAAGCGGTTCAACTGCGCGTAGAGAAACGAGGTGACGTGGGAGGATGGGATTGAAAAAAAAGGCGAGGCGTACGCTGTAGCTGGTTCGGCCGCCTGGCGTTCGAGGATGGCCATTTCGTCGCGGACGGCAAGAAACAGGGCGTAGGTCACACGGTGTTCCTCGCGAACACCGTACGAACAGACCGCGGTGGACGACAAGGCATCCACAGCGCGTTTCTTCGCACGGAGGTACCCGTCTCGCAATGTAGCGCGGGCCTTGGCCGCGCTAGCACCAACGACCAGGCGATCGAGAGTCGCCGGACTCAGAGCAAGACGCTCGTGCGCGCTCGACTGAAAGACAAAGGCGGAGTGCGCATCAAACGGACCCTTGGTCAACGTATAGTATTGCGAGTACGCCAGACCAGAGCGCATAGCAGGGCCGTTGTGGGCGGGCTCCAACGTCAAACAAGATGCGTCAGCGGTCATCGCCCACGGGTAGGCCGTCGGGGTAGGCAAGAAGCGAAAGCCTGTTGTGCGGACCGGAAAAGACGGGATGGTGGCAGAGTTAAACGCTCGACGCAGACGTTCTTTTCGGGACTCGACCGACCTGGCACGTCTTGTACCGCGTATTCTTTTGCGTACCACGGAGTCGAAATCCTCGCTGTCTTCCTCGTCGTCGTCGTCGTCGTCGCCGCCCTCGCCGTCCTCGTCGTCCTCGTACTCGTCGTCTCGTCGTCGTCGTCCTTGTGCATCGTGTTGTCACCACGCTCGACAACACCATCGCGTTCGTAAACTACGTTTGCCCGGTGTCGTGTCTGCCGTGGGGAGAAGGTGGAAGGTGTGTGTGGACGAGGCATGGTTTGCGTCGACTTGACCCAAGAGGCGTGGCGGTTCTGGATTGTATCCAGACAACACGTTCTGTACAAGTAGACGCTCGACGGCGACCGGGCGCTACCGGACAGACGGCCTTCCACCACACCCAACTCAGGTGGCGATGTTTGTTTCGCGACATCGACAAAGACTTTGTCGCGGACCAAAAAGGCGTTGTCGATCGCAGCATCCCAGTGAGAGAGGAACCGCTCACTCATACGGCCGAACGCACCAGCGCCCTCCTTCATGTAGCCGAGTTTGATGTTCTTGGCCGAGAAGTAAATGACAAAGTCGGCGAACAAAAACAAGGCGGGATCCAACGACACCCGCTCCCGGAGTTTGTCGGTCAACAGACGAAGAATGCCGTCTTGCAGGGTTTGCTTGTGCATGTTGTTTCCGCCCGTCGACGTGCCAGGCCGCAGCCGGCCTTCCTTGGGCGCCGCGAGGAGGGAGCGGAGAGACTCGTACCGTTTTTGAAAATGTTGAAATGTGTTGATGTCCACACATGCCCGGACACTAGGAAGCATGATGTCGTCGAACCAAACCCGGGCGCAGTTGCCGTTGACCAGCGTCCGCAACAACGGGTCCGCCCTTTTTTGGTTGTGCTTGTACATGCGGGGAAAGAAAAAGTGAATGGCCAAGTCGGAGGTGAAGCCTTTGGCAAAGCCAAAAAGAAAATGCGGCACGTGGTGGAGGGGGACGTGGACCGAAGGGGAGCCGGGCGGTGCATCCGGGGGCGGCGGGACGGGGATCGTGATGTGCACGCTGGAGGTGATGTTGTGGGTCGGAAGCTGGTTGTTTAAGCACCAGTCCAGACCCCGTTTCGAAAACGCCAAAGACGAGGCAACGCCACAGATGCTGTCAATGTCGTACGACACGCGCGGGGACGGGCCATCACCGTGATCCGGGTCATAAAACACATCCATGCACAACCGAGGCACGGCGTGCACGTCGGACGACGCCGAGCCAACAAAAGCACGACCGTACTCGGGGTGCTTGTTGTAGCCCAGCAACCGATCGGAATCCAGCACATCGGGGAGAGGCCGCTCCGCCGGGGCACGCCGCAGCGAGGGGAACGACAAGTGGACAGAAGACGTTTTTCCTGGGTCCTGGTTCTGCATCAACAAAGCGAAGTCGGCCAAGTTGTGACAAGGCTGTGCCACCAAGGCATGCTTGGATCCATGGCTGTCTTCAGCACAGGCATGCGCCTCTTTTTTGCACCCCCGGTTGTAATACAACGACTCGGCCAGGAAAAGAGCAAGAGACTGCGAATTCAAACCCATGGGTTCGAAACCAGGGCTTGTTTCCAAAGGCGGCGTGGGTGTGGGGAGGCGAAGGTAGGTTGCTGGATCGACCGGCTCGACAGACACAGTATCGCGAAAGCGAACATGGCGGAACGTTGCGTCGTCAATCAAACCACGCGTAGCCTCGTCGAGAGAGGACGTCGGTTGTGGCTCGGCCGAGGCAGGTGGACTGGCTCGGCTCGCCGAGGCCTCCGAGAAAGCATCTTCGACACCGGCGGGCACCGCACCCTCTTCGTCCAAAGCGCCGTCCTCGCGGCGGGTGTTGGGTTCGATGGAGGGCAGGACGGTCGGAGACGGGCGGGCGCCAGGACGCTGAACGAGGGCGAGAGACAGCGCGGACGGGGCCGGGGGCGGAAAGGGAGCCCGCACCGGCGTGGTCTGTCGCGAGGACGAGGCCAGTGCTGCAGTTGCCCGCGGCGGCAGAGAAGGCGACGGGGGAGAACGTGATGTCGCCGGGGGCTAAAAGAAAACAGTTCAGTACAACGAACGAGAAACGAAAAGAAAAAGGCTCGTCCTACCGGGACAAGAGGTGCAGGCCGAGAGACGGAGCTCTGCCTCGCCGTCTGCGCGGCCGCGGCAGACAAGGAGGGTTGGCGCGAGGCAGTAGACGGCTGTGGCAGCCAACGCCCAAGGTCAGAAGAAAGGAATTTAACAAGAAGAAACAAAACAAAGAAGGAAGCCAAGCATACCTGGGGCGGAGACGGGTCTCGTAGACTCGCGGTCTGGGAGGTTGCCGCCGACACAGACGAGCGTTGTCTCTGTTTGTAGCGGTTGCGGGAACGGCGAGCAGCCGTCGCCTTCTCCTCGTTGGTTTGGTACTTTCGAGGACGCGCCATCACAAGGAGACGAAGGAAAAAAATACGATACGAACCCGTCGGTGGATTTACAAAAGAAGGAAAAAAAAGAGAGGACAGGGAAAGGAAAGCAAAAGAAATCATGTCTCCTTTGAAACCAACGGCAATTTCCGGAAAACAACCAACGGTTCCGACCTAACCACCAACCATATCCCTGGCTGGGAAATGCGTTGAAACCAAACAAAGATACCAGCCTGAAAACGGGACAACATCCAACAACCGACCACACCTTTACCAAAACAAAGAGAAGTAAGAACCAGCCAAAGAAAAAAAACGTACGTTGGAAAAAACATCCGCAAACGGAGAGCAAAGAAAAGAACACAGAAATGCATCAAAAAACGTGTATAAGAAGACACAGAAAGCCCTGTGTCGACACCAATCTACAAAACAAACCCATCTTCTTCACCGAGAACAGCCCACTTAAAAAACACCGCAACAAGTACCTGGTCGGCACAACAACGTGCTAGCAAAGTTCCTCCCACTGTCCAACTACGTCGTATCCACCTCTTGTTGATTTTCCCCCTTACAACGATGGCACCGTCCCTGTCCAAAAAGGCTCGAGGCAAACAAACTGCAAAGCCCGCCAAAAAAATCCCCCCCCCGGCACAGAGAGGATGGAACGAGGCAAAATCATGGGCGAACGACTGGACTGGGCGGATGTGCGGACGCTGGGCTTGGAGCTGCCGTCATGGCATGAGGTCCCGTGGCGCCCTGCCCCCGTGGTCACGGAGTGGACGCCCGACGACGAGATGCGCATCAGCCGGGACAAGCTCATCACAGACCACAGAGCCCTCCCCCTTCACCAGCACATCCGGTGCATCCAGCCATTCAATGCGCAAACCGCGGAAAACTACGGCGCCACAGCAGGGTATCTCCTGTTTGCCGGCCTCGACGAATTCTTTACGTGGTTGGACACGGAAGGTATGCATCCTCTTTTCTCCTCTCTTCGAGCCCATGGGTTTGAAGAAAAAAAAGAAAAAAGAAACCGATGGGCTCGGAGCGGTCGAGCCGCGAAGGGACAGGGAAGGAAAGACAGGACTGACGGAGACCCCAGTCGCCTCGATTCTCCAAGTGTACGGCAAGATACGAGAGCAAAAATTTGCCGTCCCGAACGGACACCCATACTACACCGACCGCATCCCAACAACGACCAACTTCTTCACCACGCTCGCCACCCTCGAAACCAACCAGCTCTTCCAAGACAAGCTGCAGGCGCTGGCGCGGAACACCGTGATCGATATGACGGTGGCCGAGGTGTACAGCACAAACGCGGCCGCCAAGATGAACAAAGACAAGACGTCGGCCCAGGACAACGGGGCGTTCATGGTGGCGGCGGCGTTCCTTCTCCTCCGCCATGCGACCGACGGCCACAACAAGCCGCTTTTCGAGACGCACGACGGGACCAGGGAGAAGACAATCCTCGACTACGCCGTCGAAGACTGGAACCGGGCCCAGGCGGCCGTGCTCAGCTTTTTCTCCCGCCGGATGAAACAGAAACGCCTCTTCCAGCCCCGCACCGTCAAGAAACCAGCGGCCAAGGTGCCCTTTCTGCGCAGCAACGAGGTGGAAGGCGTGCTTCCCGCGGCCGAAAAGATGGCGATCTGGAAGAACGTCCACGCGCGGAACCAGCTGCAAGGCCTCCGCCGCGCAGCCGAGAACGACCTGGACAGCCTTGTCCCCCCCAACGTGCTGATGGCCCTGGCGCGGATTGCGCCCGACGCGCAAGGCGACCGGGCCCTGGACAACGCGCTGACGCCCATCCTCGCCATGAACACAGGGACCAACCTCGCGCGGACGTACGACAAGGCCAACAAGCGGCGCGGCACGCTGAGCCGGGACCCGGTGGACGAGCAGACGCTGCGCGACTTTGCAGCGTTGCTCGCGGTGCTGGCCAACGAACAACACTACCCGGACGCGGGCGACGCCACCCAGCAAGTCCTTGCCAAGCTGGCCCCGCCGTACAACATGCACGCGGAGATGATCACGTCGTCCACCGCCGCGCACGACGGCCTGATGCAGGTGGTGAAGGCGTCGGTCGGGGAGAAAGGCGGCTCGGACAAGGCCGCCCACGCGGCAGAACACGTCGACGGCGTGATCCGGCTCCTCAACGAGACGCCCGCATCCCACACGATGAAGTTCGACGAGGCCTTGAGCCATGCCTGCATTCGCCCGAGCGACACCGCCGGCTACACACGCTTTCCCTTCCAGGGCGGCTTTCTCTTCAAGCCACACCAGATCGTCGACGCGGCCGTCCTTGCACAGCGGCTCGGCCGCTGCCTCCGGTCGGCCCTGCTGGCCAACGAGACAGGCACGGGCAAGACGGCGATCTATGCACTGACCATCTTCATGCGCTTCGCCGGCGCAAAGAAGGCGCCATACCGCCCCCATCTCATCATCGTGCCGGCGGCGACCATCCTCCAGACGTTCTACGAGCTCGACCGCATCTTCGGCGGCCTCGTCAACCTCCACGTATACTACGGGTCCCCCAACACCTTTGCCGACGCGGCCAACGAAAGGCTCCGCAGCGCCGTCCTGACCAAGCAGGCGTGGGCTGCAAAGCTCGCCGAGCTCAACACAGACGACGCCGTGCAAAACAACCAAGTAAGTCAACCCGCCGCGCCGCTGCCGTGCATGGCACCCCCGCCTTCCAACCCATCGGTCCATCGCACGAGGAAGAAAACCGCGAGCCGATGGGTTCGAAAGCAGGCTACGGCAACAAACGAGAAGGCAAAAAGCAGGCAACTAACCACATCTCGTAGACGAGCCGACACATTTTCCTCTCCTCGTACACGACGTTAACGAAGCGGCAACTGAGCATGGGCGACGGCAACGACGGCAACGACGGCAACGGCGGCGACGGCGGCGACGGCAACGGCAGCAACAGCGGCGGCGGCGACGGCGACGAGGAAGACGCGGAAGTAGAAGACGATGGGCTGGAAGAGGCACGCAAGGTGTACAACGCAGCAGAACTACGCGCGCCGCTCAACCACGCCAAGTTCGACGTGTTGGTTTTGGACGAGGCCCAGTTTGTGCGCCGCCGACAGTCGACGTACTGGTGGCTTGTCCGCGAAATTCAAAAAGACAAAATGCTGTTCGCTTCGGCCACGCCTTTCCTCAACCGCATCGAAGATACCCAGGGGATGCTGTCGCTCATCACCTTGCACGCCCAGATCTCGCTTGCCATACCAAACCACACCGTCGCGGAGCAGCTCGTGTCTGCCGACTTTGACCCCAGCACAAGCATCGACAGCTGGGGCGAGCTTTTCAGCGCCGAGCGGATGGAAAGCAGCCCCGGGCTGAACAGGGTGCGGCGCCATCACAAGAAGGAGGTCAAGGCGAAGAGCGAAACCCACGACCGGTACTGGATTTGCAGCTACGACATCTTGCGCGCCATTGGCAAACAGCACAAGTGGTCGGGCGACTTCCTCCAGCAGGTCTTGCACCAGGCCCTCGCCCGCCTGCAGACGCGCCGCAGCATGAAGACACCCTTGCAACTGCCCAACGGCACGATCACGTACCCCGGCGCCGAGGTGCCTCCCTACAAAATCGTCACACGCGTGCTGCGCCCCGCCGGCCAACTGTACGACGCGGTGGCGAACAGCCTTGCACGGAAGCCGCGCCCACGCAAGAAGCAAAACGAGGCAGCCGACGGCGACGGCGACGGCCACAGCGCCACAGACAGCGACGGCGACGGCGACGGCGACGCGGACGCGGACGCGGACGCGGACGCACACGAGCACGAAGACAATGCGGCCGGCGTCCCCAGCACGACCAACTACCGCAGTGCCGCGCTCCTCTCCTTCGACCCCAACTGCGCCATTCTGCTGCAGAGCGACCGGCGCCATACAGATACAATGCTCGGGGCCAACGACGCCTCCGCCATGCGCAGCGACGGACTCGACGGGGGCATCACGTATGTGTGGCGGCGGACGACGCCGGACAGGCTGGCCCTCGCCCCCAGCGGCCGCATCGATGCCGTGCTGTACCTGGTGCGCGCCTCGCCCGTGTTGTGCAAGCTGGTGGCCGAAGCAATCCACCACGTCCTCGCCAACCGACGGGTGATCATCATGGTGGAGCAAATCTGGGCGCAAGAGTAAGTCGCGCGCACCCAACCCGTCACGAACACCACGCACCAGCCGCTAACAGGCCAGGCTTGTCACACTCGCCCTCACCGAGCTGGGCTTCCAAGTCGAGTCGGTCCGGGCAGCCCACAAGCCCTCGGAACGGGCCGCTGCCACAGAACGCTTCAACGACCCGAACAGCAACGTCCAGTTCTACGTCACGTCTCTGGCGCTGTGCAGCTTCGGGATCAACCTGCACAAGTGTTGCTATACGGGCATTATCGCACAGTACACGTGGTCCTTCAACTCCTTGCACCAGGCCATTGGTCGCATCGTCCGCCTCGGCCAAGAAAACGAGGTGAACTGGACGATTCTGAAATGCGACGGGTCGTACCACAACCTCCAAGAACACCGGCTTTGCGGAAAGTGGGCCGACCAGCTGGTCACGAACATGAAAATGCCAGACGACGTGCAAGGCCACCTCGCTTACCTAACAGCGGGCGAGGTGATGAAGGTGCACTGGGGGCAGCCGTTCAATCGGATGGCGTGGTTGATCAACGAGCCGCCCACGTTGCGGGACTTTGAGACGAAAGAAGCGCGCGACTTCGGCCACTTCCTCAGCAAGTTGACAGCGGCCGCCCTGGCCGAGGAGAGCGAGGAAGCAAAAGAACTCCGTGCCGAGCTAGTCGAATGCATCGACTATCTGACGGAGCTGAGCCAAAAGACACCCGGCACCACAGCCGCAGAGCTGCTTACCACGCTACGTCAAATCAAAGACGGCAACGGCGAGGACGACGACGAGAGAGGAGGAGGAGGAGGAGGAGGAGGAGACGACGACGACGACGACGACGGACGACGACGACGACGAGACGACGAGACGACGACGACGACGACGGTGATGGGGCCGGTGTACAACGACGACCAACCGGACGAGTCAATGTACAAACAAACAACAACCAACTCCAACCAATACAGAATCTACAGTTCCAAAGATTTAGTTTCGACGACGACGACGACGACGATAGTGATAGTGATGGCGACGGTGATGGTGATGGTGATGGCGACGGTGATGGTGATGGTACGGTGACGTGACGCGACGGTGACGGCGACAGTGATGGTGATGGTGATGGTGACGGTGACGGCGACGGTGACGGCGATAGTGATGTGACGGCGACGGTGATGGTGATGGCGACGACGATGAGGACAACGATAGTGACGGCGATGACGACACAACTACGAAAGACAAACGCAAAAGATCCGAAAACGAGAAAGACGTAAGGGCAAAGAAAAGAATGAGGTTGGAGGGGATTACGGTATAAAGACAGAGATCTATGTATTCCAACCCATCGGTTGATGGAAGAAAAAGACTTTATTTTTTTGTTTGCAAATGACGTCACAAAATGAAAACGTCTGGGTCGCTCCTGCCGTACCAACGAAATATCCGAAATAGGCAGGAACCCTGACCGACCTTATATATCTTTCGTTTTCCGCGCCCAGCCCTCTCGTCCTCTCTTCTTCTCCTTCTTTTTTTTTTTCCAACACCCCAACCCTGTCTCCTTGGGCAAAGCGGCCCGCGACACCACAACACCCGCTCCAAAACACGAAAGAGCGACGACGAGAGTAAGTACGAGGTCGTTGGCGTGAAAGCAGGGAAAAAAAAAGCCAGAAAACAAGATGCTGCCAACCAAGAACGCTTCAAGACTGACACCAAGACCAGCCAGCCGCACACAACAAGCCACGAACCGACGGGTTCGACAGACGCACGCAGAGACCGACACACGACACAGATCCGACCAAGCGGCAAGCCCACGAGTTGACCAAGCGCAAGCCCGACCAGGGCATCCACAGCCCAAATGCCGCCCTACGAGCCGCCGGCCGCGGCAACCGTCACGGCCAACGGCAAGACGCTGGGCAATCGGTTCGACTGGAAAGACACCTCTACCTTGGGGTTCCCGATGCCGCCTTGGTTTACACGCGAATGGATCAACCACGACCGACCGCCGCCGCAGTGGAAGGAAGAAGACGAGAAGACTATCAACCGGGACGGGCTGACTGCTGAGCACAACGAGATGCCCTTGGCCAATCAATTCCGTTGCCTGCTCGTGATCAACGCCGCCAACGCGGAGAACTTCACGCGCGTTGCCGCGTACGCCGGCTTCCAAACGCTGGACCATTTCTTCAGTTTTCTCGACACAGAAGGTAAGTGGCATTTTTCTTCTGCTTTCGAACCCGTCGGTCTCAAGACGTCGAGCAACCGACGGGTTCGAAACAAGCCCAACCGACCAAAAAAACAAAAAGGCCTACTAACCAAAAGCAGCGGCCAGCCTCATCGGCGCCTACGGGCGCATGCGCGAGAAGAACTTTACGCACCCAACGCACAAATACACAAACGACCGGCTCTGCACCACCAAGGAGTTCTTCGGCATCTTGGGTGCAGCGCGTGTGAAAGATGGCCTGGGCAAGGCGTTGGCTGCCGTCCAGCCAAACACCGTGTCGCTGATCCCCGTCTCGCTCGTCAAGGGGGACGAGAACACCCTCCTCTGCAACAAGGCCTTTATTGTCGCAGCGACCTCGACCCTCCTCCGCTTCGCGACGACGGGCGCGACAAACAAGCCCCTGTTCTCGCCCACGGACACGGACGCGGTCCTCGGCTACAGCGTCGAGGACTGGTACCGCGCCTTCGGCCTGGTGCTGGCCTTCTTCGCACGCCGGATGAAGAACAAGAACTTGTTCCAGCGGAAGGGCAACAAGAAAGAGCTCGGTCCGGTGCCGATGCTGGCGCCGCGGGACGCGCGAGGCGTCCTTGCCCGCTCGGACAAAGACGCGGTGCCCGAGAACATCGCGACACGAGCCGAGCTGAAGGCACTGGCGAAGCGGCTGCCGTCGATGCAGGACGAGCGCGGGTCGGAGCTGGCAGACGCCCTCCGACGCATTGGGGCGGCCCTGCCCAAGGACGAGCCGGCCCGCCCGGCCATGCCGGCAGCCAAGGCCAAGCCGATCGTGCCCAAGCCAAAGCCGTACTCTGCCGCCGCGCACCTGCCCCCCATCGACGACGCCACCTTGCAAACGTTTGCCCTTGTCCTGCGCGAGCTGGCGAACCCGGTCAGCCACGCGAAGGAGGCGGCGACGGCCCAAACCGTGCAGGCGCTGCAGTCGCAGGCGGACCGGCTGGCGATGTTGAGCGAGGCGTCGGACAAGCACGAGGCGGCCGTGGCCGTCAACGGCCTGGACGAGCAGAAGGGGGAGCAGACCCTGGCCGAAGTGGCGTCGGTCTCGCGCCTGCTGAACGAGACGGCCGGCGAGACTGTCACGCTGCAGCGCGCGCTCCACATTCTCCAGATCGCGCCAGAGGACACAAACAACTACACGCAGTTCCACCTGCCCCTGAGCCTGGCAGGCGGCTCGGTCGACAGCCCCCCGCCCTCGCTCTTCTCCTTTGCGGCGCACCAGCTGGTGGACGCCGCCACGGTCGCCTCGCGGCTGAACAAGCTGGGCGTGGCCCTGCTGGCGAGCGAGACGGGCACGGGCAAGACGGCGGTCTACCTCCTCGTCCTCTACATCCTCTGCCAGAACAACACGACGCGGGTGCACCGCCCGCACCTCGTGGTGGTCCCCGCCGCGACGCTCGTCCAGACCTTCCACGAGATCAAGCGGGTCACCAGCGGCTACTTCAAGGTGCTCGTGTACTACGGCCGCCCGGAGGCCTTCGCAGACAACAACATCCGCGACTGCGTCGTGCAGACCCCCGAGCTCGAAAAGAAGCTGGCGCGGCTCGCCGAGGCCAGCGACGAAGAAGAGGTGCGTTGCTCAACCCATGGGCTGGTTTCCAACACAAACCCATGGGCTCGTCTCGTTCTCGAACCCACGGGTTGGAACACACCCGGGCTGTTTTTGACCTTGCTAACGTCCCCTTCCAGACCGCGCGCACCATTGTTCTGACAACCTACACGACCAGTACGAAACGCCAGCTCCGCACAGACAAGCCCGTCCGGGCCAAGAAAGCCGCGGACGCGGCCAACCCGAACAGCAGCCATGCCGAGGACGAAGAGGCCGACGAGGACGAAGACGAGGCGACCGCCGCCGTGAGCAACGCGACGCTCTTGGCCCCGCTGGCCAACGCCAGCTTCGGCGTCATGGTCTTGGACGAGGCACAGTTTGTGCGGCGCGAGTACTCCACCTACTGGTGGATTGCGTCGCTGGTCCGCAAGCAGCACCTGCTCCTGGCGTCGGCCACCCCGTTCTTGAACCGCGTGCAAGACGCCATGGGAGCGATGTCGCTCTTCACCGACCACATGGGGATCCGCTTCGCCCCCCCCTCCACGGCCGAGGACCGGGCCCTCCTCGCCAGCGACAGCTTCGACACCGACGCTGCCGTCCCGGACTGGGGGCGCCTGTTTGGCAAGGCTCGCCTGCAAGAGGCGCCCGGGCTCGCCAGCGTGCGGCGCCTGTACGACAAGACCAAGAAGCGCGCCTGGCTCTGCAACGCGGCCCTGCTGGAGGCCCTCGGCCAAGACGCGGGGTAGAGCCCGGCGTTCTGCCAAGGGCCTCTGCGGGCGGCCCTCGGGGTCGTGCAGACCAGGCGCGGCATGAAGACGCCCCAGCTGCTGCCGTCCGGCAAGACGACCTACCCTGGCGAGTCCATCCCGCCCTACACGGTCACGACGCAGCTCGTGCGGCCGGCGCCGGCCCTCTTGGACGCACTGGCGACGTCTCTGGCGACGGGCGCGGGCGAGAACGTGACGCGCACCAACGCGCGCCTGGCGGCCGTGCTCGGGTTCGACCCCGCCTCGGCCTTGCTGCTCGCCGGGCACCACGGCACCCATGCCCAGCTGGGCGCCAGCGACGCCCAGCGCCTGAGCTGTCTCCCCCCCCTCCAGGCCGTCGGCTGGCTCTGGACGAAAATCAACCGCGACCCGCTGGTGATGAGCCCGACGGGCCGGATCCAGTCGGTCCTCGCCCTGTGCCGCAACTCCCCCTCCCTGTGCTACGTGCTCCTCAAGCTCCTTCAGTACAAGCACGACAACGAGCGCTGCCTGGTGGCCTTTGACAGCCACTGGGCGCAAGAGTAAGTCTTCCCTCCCCGGCGCGTGCAGCCCATCGGCTGGCTGCGGCGCACAGCCGATGGGTTCGTACGTAAACAGCGCCCTTGTCCGACGACTAACGCGTGCCGCAGACTGACCTTGCTGTGCACCTCGCTGCTGGGGCTGCGGGTTGGCTGCATCCGCGCCGGCAACAAGCCGGCCGAGCGCACCCGCCTGACCGAGGAGTTCAACGACCCCACGAGCAACATGGACGCCTTCTTTTTGACGCTGGCCCTCGGCAGCTACGGCGTCAACTTCCATCGCAACTGCCACCGCGGCCTGATCGCGCAGTTCTCCTTCTCGTTCAACGTGCTGCACCAGTTTGTCGGGCGGCTCGTCCGGATGGGGCAGTCGCAGAAGGTGACGGTCGAGATCATCAAGTGCGACGGCACGCGCCATCATCTGCAAGAAGCTGCCTTGGGCGACAAGTGGGTCTCGCAGCTGGCCAGCACGATCACGCTGCCGGCCGGGGTGGCAGACGACCTGGCCCGGCTGGCTCTGGCCGAGGTCGTCAAGGCGCACTGGGGCCAGTCGTGCAACCGGCTGGCCTGGGCGGTCCGGCGCCCGCCTCGGCTGACGGACTGGGAAACCGAGGACGTGGTCCAGCTGGGGCATTTCTTGAGCAGGGTGACGGCGATGGGACTCACGGCCGGCGGCGACCTGGGCACGCGCCTTCGCAGCCACCTCCGGCGCTTCTTCGACTACGCGGACGAGCTGTTCGCGCTGGAGAAGCAGCCGACCAATGCAGAGGACTTGCTCCGCGCGCTGCAAGACCTGGTCCGCCGGCGGAAGGAGGCCGACGAGGCGAAGCCTGCCACGCCACGACCCCGCCGCGCCTCGAAGCACAAGGCGCCTCAGACGCCCGACGCCGCCGGCGACGACGACGACGACGACGCCGACGCCGACGATGACACGGACCGCTCCCGCCAGAAACCGAGTGGCAAGCGCGCCGCGGCGGTCCTGTCGCGCACCGTCGTCAACCTCCCACGACGGAACCTGCTGGACTCGGACTCGGAGGAAGAGGCCCGCGGCGAGGCGGCCTTTTCTCTGGACCAGGGCGACGGGTCGCCCCGGGACGAGGTGGCCTTGCCGGCAACGCCCATGGGTCCCAAAGCAGCACAGCCCGCCCTGTCGCCTTTGTCTGCCCTGTTCTCCGAGCCCGTCTCGTCGCTCCCTTTCCCCCTCGGCCCCTTGTCGCCGACGGTGGAGGTGGCCCTTCGCAGGACCAGCCGCCCGACACCAGCGCTTGCCTCACCCGCCCGGTCAGCGACGCTCGTGCCCGGGACACGGACCCGGCCGAGGACCAGGCGCTTCCCGCCCGCTCGCGCCTGGACGGCGCGAGCAGCGACGAGGGAGACGAGGACGAGCCGGTGCTGGCGCAACAACAAGGCCACAAACGAGCAGGATCCAAGCTGGACGGCCGGGTTGTGCACAAGCGGCGGCGGATGGAGATCCCGGACACGGAGGGCCTCGCCAGCTCGAGCGGCGACGAGCGCGGCATCGACATCCCCGACACAGAGAGCATTACGAACTTAAACGACGAGGAGGATATTATGCCGAAGCCGGCCTCGGGCCACGTTGGCAGCTCGAGCGACGAAGACGAAGAAAAGGACAAGGACGACGACGACTTGGTGGTTGATTTTCTGAACATGGAGGGTATGGACGACGGTGACGAGTTTTGATTTTATTTTTTTTTCTATGTTGGTGTTGTTTTCTTTTGTTTTTTTTTAAGATTTGTGGACGGTATGTAATGGTTGAGGGGAGGCGAGGTCGTGTTTACGATGAGTTGGTTTTTTACGAGGAAAAGGAAAGTTATGGTCGAACGTAATGTGGTTTTTTTAATTTTTTTTGATGATTTTTTTTGTTCTTTGTTTTTATTTGATTGATAAAAAAAGAAAAAAATAAAAAAATAAAATGAAATAAAAATAAAAAAAAATAAAAAATAAAGTAAAAGATAAAAAAACCGTGATTTATGAAGTGTTGGTATAATAGTAGTGAATGTATTATTACGAGGTTATAAAGAAGTTATTGTATATTTAATAAGATTTATTATTATAATTAATTAATTAATATAATATTATCGATCGAATATTTATAACGGTATTATTATAATTTTAATTTTAATTTATTTATAAAATTAAAGGTTTAATATTAAAAGTTAATATATAAAATAATTTTATATAAAGTTTATTTATAAATAATTTTTTTAAAAAATTATAATTTTTTTATTACTAAATTAATTATATATGTATTTTATAAAATAAAAATTATATTTAATTATAATAATTTAATGTTAGTATTTATATTATTATTAATATTAAAAATAAAAAAATTATATAAAAAATTAATAATTAAATTAAATAAATTAAATTAAAAAATTAAAAAAATTAAAAAAATTAAAATTTATTTTATTAAATATATAATTATAAATAATAATATAAATATTATATTAAATTATTATAATTTTATATAATTAATTTTATAATAAAAAAGGTTTTAATTTTTTTAAAGATTTATTTATATATATTGTAAAATTGTTTTATATATTTAATTTTTAATATTAATTTTTTAATTTATAAATAAATTAAAGTTAATATTACGGCGGTACCGTTATAAATATCCGATCGGAAGTATTAAATTAATTAAGTTAATTACGTAAATATATTCTATTAAACGGTACGGTGGACTCTCGTTATTATTATACCGATAATAAAAGTGTTTTATTAATACTGGGTATATAAATATCGGGTATATAAATAAAAAATATATTAAAAAATATTCTTACGATATTTGTATACAGTGCGCGAACTTTTTAAATGAATGCCGACTAAAAATATGGAGCTACGGGAAAAAACGGACGCGGAGTTATTTCGGTAAAATACGACGAATCAGAACAACCACTAAGACTACAGAAGAAAGATAAACGGACGGGTTTAAGAAACGGTGATCGTATATACGATGCGGCCGACAAGGCTACTCTAGGATTGGGCGGAAGACCAACCCATGGGTTCGTCTGGAGGTGTATGGAGCATTGCGGCCGTTACGTTAGGGAGGTGAAGGTCCAACCCATGGGTTAGGCATGAGGTGTGACGGGCATTGTGGGCGGGAGTTGGCGAGGGGAAACAGCAGTGCAGGGAGACGGAAGACCAACCCATGGGTTGGG
The DNA here is from genome assembly GCA_016097085.2 of Sporothrix curviconia. Classification (NCBI taxonomy): domain Eukaryota; kingdom Fungi; phylum Ascomycota; class Sordariomycetes; order Ophiostomatales; family Ophiostomataceae; genus Sporothrix; species Sporothrix curviconia. Next base: position 21,189 of record JADMNF010000300.1, read on the forward strand.
CATGAGGTGTGACGGGCGTTGTAACCGGCAAGTTGGAGAGGGGAAACAACAGTGCAGGGAGACGGCTGTCGAACCCATGGGTTGGGCATGAGATGTGACGGGATTGTGGGCGGTAAGTTGGAGAGAGGAAACGGTAGTAAAGAAAAGACGGCTGTCCAACCCATGGGTTAGGCATGCGGTGTGACAGGCAAGAAGTTGGAGAGGAGAAAAGGCGGTACAAAAAGGACCCACCCCCCAAAAAAGCTCAAAAAAATAAAGTGTAACACCGCAACACCCCCCCATAAAGCTCGAAGAAAGTGGAAAATAATAGTGTAGTGTAGTGTAGTGTAGTGTAGTGTAGTGTAGTGTAGTGTAGTGTAGTGTAGTGTAGTTAGTGTAGTGTAGGTAGTAGTGTAGTGTAGTGGTAGTTAGTAGTGATAGTGTAGTGTAGTGTAGTGT
>JADMNF010000301.1:0-21480 GCA_016097085.2 Sporothrix curviconia
GCCCCGACCCTAACGGGAAAAGCGGGCCCGGGTGGATACGGCCAATGGATGCCGGATGCCAGGCCCCCGCTGTTCCGAGTGAAAGCCGCAGGGAAGGAGACCCGGCCCTAAAAATGTGCCCCCCAAGGGCGAAAAGATTCTCGGCGTGCGGTCTGCCGGTGTCCCGTTCCCGCCATGACACAGATCTGGGATCGGTTTCGCCTTTTATCCTGTTCCTCCTTCCCGGGTATGTGCCGTGTGCAACATTCTTCCCTCCGCCCCCCCTGTTCGCAGAGCGAGCTAACAATGACAGCATGTACAACGCTCTTTGGCCCGGCGCTGGCGCGGGGCGGGCCGGGTAGTCGACGCCAGCTGTCCAGGAACAAAGCCGGCATTGCCCCTGCAACAGCACTCCTTTTTTCCCGCGTGCTCGGCTTCATTGCCGGCAATTGCCAACAACTACCTGTAAACGCTCCAGCGGTCTCGACGGTCTCCACGTCCTCGACGTTCTCACGTTCCATGTGTAGGCCTCTCACTGACACATCCCAGCGGCATCAAGTGGAACCATGGCCATCGCGGATGCCGGTTATGCGCTGTATAGTGCACCTCTTTTGTGCTATAAACACCAAAATCGAAACGCAGACGCGGGGGCTTTTGTGAGTCTTTTTCTCGGGCGCCTACCCGTGGGGCGTTCTGCCGCTGCGTTCCTGTGGTCGCCCGCGCAGGGCGTTCCGTCATGGATGGCATAACCCGACGGAAGGCCAGCCGAGGCCGGCGCATTGGCCATCACGTGGCTTTACGTCTTTACAACCTCGGCCGCCGTCATTGGCGCCGCCGTGACGTCGCCAGAACTGGACGGTCACGGCCGGCCACTGTCACGGACGGGACGGCTTACATTGGCCTTTATCGGTCCTCGAGGCTGCGGGCGCGGTTCCCTTGTGCGTTCCTCTCCCCCAGCGAGCACATCCCACGCGCCCAAGCGACGGATCGCGCGTGCAGAAGTTTCAAGCACCCCAGCCTCAGAGCGACATTGTCGTCTGTGGACAACGCTGCGCACAGACCTGTGGGTGCTGCTCCTCTTCCCCATGTTCTTTGCCACACTATTTCTACACGTTCAGTTCAACGGTATTCATTTTCCGTCTTGCCCTCAAACCACGCCATGCGTCTTCCGCCGTCCTAACGTTCCCCGATTCACTGTATACTTTCGACCCGCACACGCGCGTTCAACAACGTGTTTTACTGGGTTGCGCAGATGATTGGCGCCGCCTCATCGCTGCTTCCTCGACTACGCGCGCATCTCCCGTCGCCGCCGTGCGCTGATCGGCTGGGTCGTCATGTTTGTTCTCGTCAACCGCCGTCTGGGGTGGCGGCGGTAGCGTTTGTCAAGAAGACGCACCGCGCGGTGGCCTCGCCCCTGATGGACATCTTTGACCACAACTACTTCTGTTCCGTCTTCCTCTTACATGTGTAACGGGTTCTGGACGCCCTCTGGCAGAGCTACGCCATCTATTAACCATGGGCGCCATGACCAACGACCCCAAGAAGCTGGCGTACTATGCTGGGTTCTACAAGTCGATCCAGGCCGTGGGTGCCGCCGTCGTGTCCGACCTCGACACGCATCAAGAAGCCGTACGTGTCCATGTTTGCGTCGTCGTGGTCATGGCGGGCAGTCTCCTGGTCGCGCTTCCCGTGTACATCTGGCGCATCAAGGACACCGAGTGGACGGCGCCGACGAGGATGGTGCCGTTCGTCATCGAGGGCTTCAGCGGATCCACGCATCCCACGTTTCCCGACACTCTTCCGGCACCGGCCCCATGGGCGTCATGGGCATGACGAGTGAGGCTGCGGAGCTGGGCGACGAGGAGGTTAAGAAATAGACGGGGCGGTCCGTGACAAAGGTGCAGTGCAACACGGCAGTTTGCCCAAGGGCAGGCGGTAGGAGAATGTATATGTGTATAGCAACGATTTTCTCTTTGCGGAAATAGCCTGCCTGCCGATAATGCATACTGAGAATACATGTCAAAAATCAAAAGAATTCAGAAAAAAAAAAAGAAAAAAAAATACTCTGACCCCTTTATAAATGTTCAAAATAGCACGAGTCCGCCGAGGTCGTTCTCCAAGGCTGTCTCCAATGGCCATTTCCGTAACAGCCGTGCCCCCCCTGCCCATACCTGGCCCAGGTCTCGCGCACCTGCACAATGCTCTTCATGCCCGCACCCTGCCATGTCGTCGAGCCCTGTTGCGGATAAACATTCTCCTGTCCCTCGTCTGACGCGGCGACTCCCGCCATATACAACGGCCAAATGTGCGACGCAAACAACCGAGTGCGCCGGGAAATGCTCCCAGAACACGCAATGATTGTGCGAACAGCTTGTTCACGTTTCGAATCGTGCCTCCTCCACACGCGCCTCGAGCTGCACGTCGGCACGAAAGCTTCCATCCCCGCAAACGCCAGATGATAGAACAAGAGGCCTGCCTGGCGCATGCCTCGGCAGTGTTGCATGTTTCGTCGCTGTAGCCTACTCCGCTGGGCAGCGCCATAGCCGCAGGCGATGCGCGACTACGGCTGTATGGCGCCGTGCCTCCTCGCTCTCGCTAGGGGCAGGGCACGACGATCGGATTCTTGCGAGCTCTGCCAGCGAGCGAGAGCAGCGAATCGACCGCGACAGAAACACGGATTGCTTCAGAGGCTGGCCCGCAAAGGCACTCCATTGCCCTTCACCGTGGCCGGCACCGCCTTCGTCTTCTGGCCATTGTGACGACAGCTGACTCTCGGGCGGCTTTCTCGCTGCCGATAGAAAGGAAGACGGCAGGCGAGGCGCCCGCCGTAGAGAGATCGCGGCCAGCACCTCGTGGTATGCGTATATGTCGAGCAGTTTACGCCAAGTCGGAGAAGTCAGGTTGCCGCACAATGTCACAAGGGCAGATGGTGTCGTCGTCGTCGTGCGTCGTCGTCGTCGTCGTTGCTGCAGCGCGCTCGAGGTGGGCTGCAAGGAGCGATCCCGCACCTTGAGGTGCCGGGACCAAGAGACTGCGTTGGCATCAAACAACCTCCAAAAGGCCAAACATGATGATCGTCGCAAGGAACCCCGTCGTCCCACTGCTGCTGCTCGCGGCACTGGTCCAGCCGCTGGATAAGGCCGCGCATGCCATCGCCTTTGAGCTTCTCGCCGTAGACGGAGAAGCTGCCGGGGAATCGGCTGCCAAGGTGCACGGCACTCAGCGCGAGCACGGTGTTGAGCAGGCATTCTCGTGCTCCAGCATCAAGGGCAGGATCGTCGAGACATATGTGTTGACCGACCGGTCGGGCGTCGACGACAGCAGAGAGGAGACAGTGAAGAAGTAGTGCTGCAGGAGGAAAACGTCCATGCCGTTCCTGTGACCCGGCAGGACGGGCAAGGGCGGGTCGAGGATTGGCCGCGCGGCAGAGAGCAGTGAGAGCAGACGAGGGCGAGTTCAGGGACGCGTTCGGCTGTATGCGCGACAACGGGTGCGTCTTGTGGCCAGGGTGCGGAGCCGGGACAGTTGCCGGCTTCGAAAGGGTGGATGACGATGACGATGAGGATGCTGATGAAGGATGCTGGTGTGCTGCGCTTTACACGGCCGTGCTCCCACTTCAAGCGCATGCCGTAGCCTTCGCAGGAGAACCCCAGTCGCTGGCATGTCTTGCAGGACGGCTTGCCTTCATCGCAGCGGTATCCGCGTCGTCGACATGTCCAGCATCCTGCCACATGATATTAGCCTTCAAGTCACGCACGCGATGCGGGGTTGTGGCCTCTTACCTGTGCGCAGGCGCGTGATGGTTGGCTTCTTGCCGCCCTGGGACGGCCCTTGTGCAGGCCTTGGATCCTTGTGTTTACCGTTCCTTTTCATTCTTTTTTCACTGCGGGCAGAGTGCTATCCTATGAGCGTTTGTGTAAATGGATCAGCCTCCGTGACGACGTCCAGGTTGCTCTTACTATGTGGTCGTTATCTTCAGGCAGGCGCTAGGGGGCCGCTAGTGGTAAACACGCTGAATTTCCGGCTCCACCCAGATACCCCAGGTAATACCCCAAGGCATGAGGGTCCTTTGGCGAATCGGAGACTCCCTTTTCGACGTCGTTTTCATAGCAACCTGTCGACCATGCTGCAAACGGAGAACTGCTGTATTTGACGGTTTTCGTTGATGGCAAGCATTGTAGACATCTTTTCAACTGCTCTTTGCGGCACATCTGGGGAGAGGAGGGGGGAGGGGTTGTTTAAACTCATAGGGGTCTTGTTCATAAAAAAAATAAATAATAAAAAATAAAAAAAAAGAAAGCACCAGGTAAATATGAGTTTTCCTCGGAAAGGAGCCAGGCGGGACACACCAAAGAAAACCAGGAAATATCAGTGCATCACAATTTATGGTCTGAAACTCCTTAAGTCTTTCTGTTTGATATGTCTTCTAAGCTAGTAAAAACAGCCTGGAAATAAAAATAAGTAAACGTCATGGAGGGACTGCTGTTCAGCTCTCACTACCACGCCCTCACTGATCGCAAAAAGGGGCTGGTCTTCCACAGCCTTGACATTGAGGAATAAACGGTGGTTATTTCTCGGTGAAATTGAACAGTGAGTACAATGTTCTTGGAAGCAACGAACCGGCCAAGTAGAAGTTTGGCACCTTTTCTCTCCCCTCTGATGCACCCGCCCGTGTTTCTTTGTCTTCTTTGAAACCCCCATCGCAGCCGCCACACACATAGGGCATTCCTTTTTATTTGCTTCAGCCACAGTAGAGGCCATTGCATGGGGACCGCGTTGCAAAGAGCTTATTGGCCAAATGACGCCTCACGACAACCACGAAACAGCAAAAGTGACAAGTCGCGCAACGAGCAAACGTCCAGCAAAGCTGGCTTCTATCCGTCTGGTAATATATCATAAAAACACTGCAAGCCTGCCCTAGAGACACAAAATTTTATCTGAAATTGAAGCCTAGAGACGTACACAGAATTCAGGGGCTGAAAAAAAAGAGAGGATGGTATAAAGGGCTATGGGCTTACTTTTTCAGGGTCTCTGCCTCTCCCACTTTCTCTCCTTTCCATCTCACACTCTCAGGCTTCTGGACTCCCGCACTCCAAGAGTTCTCAGTCTAACTCACAACTTCAACCCCCCACCGACCCCTCCCCTCCCAGCTCCTTCAGCTCTAGACTTGCAGACTTGTAGACTGCCAGACTCTACAGGTACGACACACATCTCCCCTCTATTCACCCTTCTGTGTCTCCGACTTTCGCACTAACAGCTCGTCTTCTTCATCTAGTTTCGCAGTCACAAGGTCTCTCCAAGAGTGCCTTGCCATGGCTTTTCCTCGGCCGACGCTGCGTGACGCTCTCGTCCGGCACAAGCCATTCTTGGCCTGTGCAACGACGCAGAAAGGCAACACAAAGTCCCATCGCTGGCCTAAGGTAACAAGCATCCACGAATGGAGAGCGTTTAACATTGACGCGCTCAAACGAGAGCTACGGGCACGTCATCGACAGCACACTTTCGTCGACCCTTGTGGACAAGCTGCCGTCCACCAACAAGCTGGAAGGTCTCACGATGTACGGAATGACAGCGGCCCAAGAATATCATTGCTTGGAACGACGAGAACGTCATGTCGATGGTCAACCATGCCAAGGTGTTCATGGGCCTACACCCTGGTGCATCTGTGCAGCATAGCTACACCAGCGCTGACGGGTCGACCAAAGCCATCTTCCCAGAGGCTCACAGCAAGACAACAGTTGACCACGTTATTACGTTGGGCAACAGCCGGTCCGACGTTCTTGTGGTTGGTCTGGGCCGCACCAGCGTCAAGTGGAAGGTAGCTTGCTGGTCAAGGACTTCGACAACACCACGAACGAAAATGGGTGGCCTCTACGACAGCTAGCCAACCTATGTTCCAAAGGCTCAGACGCGGTACGGATACATCCAGACAGACAAAGAGCTGGTGGTTTGCTACTTACCGTCTCAACTACTGGTCCACCAGACGAGTATGAGTGGTCGGCCTACATCATGCCTGTGCCGTGGAACACGGAGCTCAGCTCCGACCAGAGCGCGGCGCCCAAAACCCACCTAACCACGGAGCTCGCGCTGTGGTGGCTCTGCATGCTGTCGCTTTGCGACGAACACCGCCCCATCGTCGCTCTTGGCCAGGTTGTCGCCATTGATTCCTGGGATAAACAACAGCTTAACAGCGGACTCTGGGTGCGCCGGCATCGTTACTCGGGCTTTGAGCAACCACTGCCGTTTGCCTTTCCCACCCCTGATCTGGATTTTGATTTTTTTCTTCAATCGACTGGCGATAGTCCCGACGTCACTTTTCTTGGAGAGACTAACCCAAACATGTAAGGAGGCGGGGGGTTGGAAGTTCCGCTTGGAAGACCTTGCAGGATGTTTTGGTTGTTTGTTTTCCTTTTTTCTTTCTACTATGTTCCTTCTTTCTCTCTCTTCCTCTCTTCTCTTCTATTCCCTTCCTTCCTTTCCTTTCCTCTCCTTCTTTCCTTCTTTTCTTTTTCCTTTTTCCTTTTTCCTTTTTCCTTTTTCCTTTTTCTTTTTTCCTTTTTCCTTTTCTCCTTCGTTCGTTCGTGTTCATCCTTCGTTTTTGCCCCGTTTTCCTTCCCCCTTCCTCCCCTTCGACCCCTACCTTTTCCCCTCCCATTTGATTATCGATTCCAATCTGGTTTAAATTGTATCGTCGTCAGTTAAATAAAACATAAAAACAAATAACCTCATGGAACCAATCTGATCTATGTAGTTTAATGTGTAGTATTGTTTCTTTTGTTCTTGCCATTCCTAGCTATGACAACTTGTTACACAGAACACCGAGGAAATGGCCTCACAAGTAAAACAATCAAAACAGTCAAAACATCACCAAAATAAAATAATCAGACTAATAATATTTAAAAAACGAAAAAAAGTAAACGAGCCATAAGTCAGATGAAAAAATAAACAGATAAATCAAAAACCAAATAAATAGAACAAAAGACAAACAGATCAAAAAAAATAAAAAAAAAACAAATAAAACCCCAATGCGGTCCTTCGAAAACGGACGTTAAGCTGACGACTCCTGAAGTTCTTTCTGAAGCTCTTGCTGACGCATGAACAATCTCCTCTTTTTATCAACGTACTCACGGTGCCCGTAATCACCACGCTCTGGGAAAATAAAGCAAGCATCGTCGACCCTCCAAGACACAACTTCATAGTGCTCACGCGCTGTCTGTTCAATTTGGCCGCCATCTCCAGCGTGCAATCAAGATACCACGGGTCGGGCATTGCAGGAAGGGTCTTCCTCTTGTGGCGCTTTTCCAACGCCTCGCGTTTCGGCCGCTGCTGCTGCCGCCTTCCAGTCGTAGCGCCGGGGATCGACCTTTGTGTGCACACGCTGGCGTTCGAGTTTCCGGCGCGGCGTATCTCGAAGAAGCAAGCGCTTCGAATTGCTCGCTACCCGGAACCCAGGAAGCACTGGCACCTTTTCACGCAGTTTGGATCGTTGGCCGGGTTGTCCTCCATGTGGCAGAACATTTCGATAAAGTTCCAGTAGTCGTTGATGGTCGCGCGAGAATGTTTCGCGCTCCAGGTCCGCAAATCTGCTCCGCGCTGAGGTGGGGATTGAGCTCGGGTTGGTCAAGAAATGCGGCACCGTGATGGCCGTGCTGAAATCGCCCAGCTTGTCATTGACTAGATTCTCGAGGCGCATGTCGTGGTAAAAGATGCCCAGCTGCTGTAGCTGCGTCGTCTCCCGGATCAGCCGACGCACCAAGGGCACTGGAAAGTTGGTGGTCTGGTCATCTCGCGAATGGGTGTAGCCAAAGGCCTTGAGAATACAGCGGATTGGCGGGGGCTTGCCGCTTTGCTCGCCCAGAAAACGGCCCCGCATGTCCTCCTCGCTGTACTCGCTGTCGCCGTTGAACTCGAGGTTAAACTTGTCCTGCAGGCGGCGCTCATTCTCCTCATCCAGCAAGATATAGCCGTAGCAAGGGAGGGCCAGTTCGGGGTAAGCCCGCTTCGTGTAGACGGCCAAACGCACGGCATTCAGCGTTGAATGGCTCCGAGTACTGGGCGAGAGCAGTGAGTTTGGCACGAGTCTCGTTCGCCCTCCATTCGCCCGGGCCCAACCAGTTGTCGTCGTTTGTGAAGCGGAACTGAAAAAAAAAATAATAAAAAAAAAGGTTAGCTTAATGTTTGAAACCCTGCGTGTAAATGTCGAGGTCGCTGCCTTGGGGGAAAGAATCGAAGAAACATACCAGCTTGAGCGCGTACTCCTGGCCCTTGATAGCAACCTTGACGACATGGGAATGCAGTCCATCTCCAAGGTAGGTAAGGAATTGGATGTCCTGGGGGCCTTTGAAATCAAACGCATGCAGCTTTGGGCCGGGCACAATGGCTGCGCACCAGATCGGCAGCCGTCTCAGGCCAGTCGGGATACATGAGGCCGGTTGGGAGGCGAGGGGGAGAATGTGGTTGAGAGGGAATCGAAGAAACGAGAAGATGAAGAAGCAATGCTCAAGGTGTAAATAGAAAGGGGAAATGGACAGGACAAGGGAAAAGAAAAAACGGGAGGCAAGGCAAAAGGCCGCTCGAATGAATAAGCAATAAATAGGAAATGAAAAGAGGAAAAGTAGAAAAGGAAAAGATAAAAGAAATCATGGAAAGGGTGTGCCTGTAGGCCTGATGGAAGGAAAGGAGATACATTTGGGCCAAATTATATACTGGCGAAAACGGCGAGGAGACGAAAACGGCCATGGCCTGTGTATGCCTTCTTTTGTTGGGCTGTGGAAGGGGTGTTGTTGACATGTTGATGGGCTGAGGATGACTAAATTATATCACGTGACACGACATGTGCCTGAAGTGTATGTGCGAGGCTACTTACCGCTGCTTATGACAGCCAATAGGGCGGAAGACGTAAATTTGTCGACCGCTTTCAAGCGCCCCTTGTAATGTCTGCTTCACAAACGAACCACGAAAGCAGACATTTAAAACCGTGTATAAATTTATAAGAAATCCGTTAAATTACTGCGTCAGCTGCATTTCAGTGATATTTATAGTGTCATGGGCGAGATGTCAGTAGTATTAGGTGTAGCGTTTGTAGGGAAAAGGAATACCGGAGTTTAATCGACAAGAGTATGGCCACCACGGCCTGCAAGTTGTTGGAAACTGTAAAACAGGCAAAAGCTGGTTATTTTAGACAAATATTTAAAAGAATGTTGATAAAAGGAGCTCTTTACAGTGCATTTGCGTCTTTGTGCAGCACCTAGACCCACTAACACGCAGCTTCGCGTTCGGTCCCTTCTGAACGCTGCTCGCTGCCCATCTCGCCCCATTAGCCCTCCAGGCGCTGTAGACAGGCGCTGTATTCTTACAAGTAAACATCGTGTTCACTTTCCCATTCCACCTCCTTCCCTCTGTATAAAACTGTTTTTCTGTTTTTTCTGTTTTTCTGTTTTTTCTGTTCTTTCTTTCTTTTTTAACTTACGTTGGTTCTTTCTCAAACAAGGTCAACATATTTATCTTATTATTACAAGGAGCACTGCCGCGTGAATAGGTTCTCTGCAAAGTGATCAGGCCATTGAAGGGTAAAGGGCAACGTAACGGTCGAACAATAACCAACACGGTCAAGGTAGGATGGAGTGAATGCATGGACTTTTGTCCTTGAGCACAATTCCGTTGTCACCGCTCAACGGATGATCCCGGGCTGGCCTACAAACGTGCGTCGGCCCACGTTATACTCCGCTGCCTACTTTATTTCTGCCCTTGCCAAATAAATTGCAAATTGCCAGCCGCTTGGACCATTACCTCTCCGTCTACACCCGAGTCTGCCTACTGCTTCTTGTGGTCCTCCTTGATCAGATCTGCGGCCCGCTCGGCCACCGCTACACCGTCATCAGAATGTTGCGAGCGGCTCGAGCGGGAAGACGCTGGCGTCGGCGACGCGCAGGCCGCGCACGCCGTGCACGCGCAGGCGGTGGTCGACGACGCCGCCCTTGGCTGCGCGGCGCCATGCGACAGCTGCCCGCTGACGTGGAAGACGGAGATGAGCGAGGAGCGCACAATCTGGCGGCCGTCGTCGAGCGACTCGGCGGTGGCGGGCGTGGGCGGGAGGCGCGCGGGCGGCGCGGGACCGGCGAGCAGCGCGGCGATCGGCTTGGTGGCAACGACGGTCTCGTTGAAGCGGGCGGCGCGGGCGAGGATCTCGAGGTCCAGGGGTCGGAGACGTAAGCGCGGGTCCCACTCGGGCTTGACGGCCGGGTCGGCCGAGACAATGTGGACGTGGCCGCGGGACAGCGGGTGGTTGAGCATGGTCGCGATGCTAATGTAGTTGCCGGGCGTCGTCGGCGAGATGACGCCGGGCGTCTCGGCCGCGTCGGCGTGCAGCTGCATCGGCATCAGCATCAGTTGCACGGCCGGGCCTTCGTCTCGGCGCCGCCAGCAGCTCCTCGACGACACGGCGCTCCTCGGCGGTGGTTTTTGCGGGCGTGGCACCTGCGTCCGCAAACAGCTTGCGGCGCTCGGCGGGCGCCACGATGCCCTCGCGGTCGACCACCGGCAGGTACGCGCAGCTGAGGCCGCTCATGCTCAGCGGCCCGCTGCGCGACGTCTGGTACTGCGCAAAGACAGCGCCGCGACGGCCGGGTCGCGCAGCTGGTCGAAGCTTGCCGTCGTTGGAGCCGCCTCGAAGCTCTGCGCCAGCATCGGGTGGTCCTGCATGTGCTCGCCGACGTCCGCGTTGTCGACCACCACGGGGATGCCCAGCTTCTGCAGGCGCGCCGCGTCGCCAATGCCCGACAGCTCCAGCAGCGCGGGCTGTGCAGGGCGCCCGCGCAGAGCACGACCTCGCGCCGGGCGTATACTCGGTGGCAGGAGCAGCAGCAGCATTGCCGTTGCTGCTGCCGTAGGGCTGCACGCGCACGCCCGTGGCCACGATGTCCGCGCCGTCGGCCGACTTGGACGTCAGCACCTGCGTTGCGACGGTCTCGGTGAGCACGACGAGTTGGGCCGGGCCGCGAGCACGGCGGCCGGCAGGTGGGCGACGCCGGCGTGGCAGCGCGTCTTGGTCACGGGGTCGACGGTGGCGCCTGGCTGGAAGGCGCCGACGCCGCGGCCGCTGCGCGGATCGGCGGTCATCTTGAGGCCGAGCGACGCAAAGGCCTCGAACCAGGCGGCGTTGTTCGGGCCGTAGCTGTCGCCAAAGGAGACGTGGACCGGGCCCGACTCGGCGGCCGAGATGGCCGCATCGTAGTGCTCGTCCAGCTTGCAGTGCTCAAACGGCCGACGCCGACGCGGCGCCGTCTTGCAGCAGCGGCGCAGGTACGGCTCCATGGCGTCCCACGACCAGCCGTCGTTGCCGAGCGCGCCCAGGCATCCAGGATGGCGCGGCTGGGCCACACGGCCAGCAGCAGGTTGATGCCGGACGAGCCGCCGAGCATGCGGCCGCGGGCCTGGTGCACGCGGCGGCCGCCGAGCCCGGCTGCGGCACCGAGTGGAAGTCCCAGTCGTAGTCTGGGTTGCTGTACATCGGCAGCATCGGGCCGGGCGTGGCCACCAGCGGGTCGGCGCTGCGGTCAGAGCCGGCCTCGATCAGCAGGACGCGCACGGCGGGGTCCTCGCTTAGACGGGCCGCCAGGACAGGGCCCGCCGTGCCGCCGCCAACGACAATGTAGTCGAACGAGGTGTCGGACATGATGTGGAGGCAGTAGCTTTCTGGGAAAGAAATAATGAAAAGAATGAACAAAAAGAGGGGAAAAAAAGAGAAAAAAAGAGAAAAAAAGAGAAAAAAGAAAGAAAAGGACAAAAAAGGGGATATGGTGAAACGGAATATAGTGGGTGACGTGGCGAGTTATGAGATCGTCAGGAGTATCACGAGCAAGGCGATGCGAGGCGTGACCAGGATACCACTGACAAGCAGGTGCAGAGCAGAGCATGGGGGGGTCTGTCGGCAATACTGACGGGCCAACGAAGATGGAGTCTGGAGCATGGACGGTGGACGGTGGACCAATGGCGAATACCTGCACGGAGAACTACGCAAGCAGAAGATGGTACCCACGCAATGAACTACTCAGTATTGTTTTATTGTGGACGATCAGTCTCGAGGAATCGCTACGGAAATACGGCGTACGCATGGTCTCTGGCAAAATACGACGCGTGCGGGATGCTCCCTGCCCCGTCGACACCCAAGAGAGCCAACGACGAGGCAATATGGCCATCCTCTCGGCATGTTCCAAGATTGTCCTGCATGTCCTGCGCGGATTCTGCAGCCATGTAACGGCAGGCTGGCGTTTTGCTGGTCTGGGCGTAGTCTAGACAGGCTCGTGAAACGGGCTCTTGGGATCGACAGAGAAAAGAGGAGACCAACAGAGGATGGGGCCGCAAGCAGTCGTCGGGAATAGATGTAGATGCTTCTTGGGCGTGCGCGACATACGAGTACAGGGGCATGAAAAAGATGGGGATCAAGGACCATGGCCGTAGGAACACTAGCGCACTGCCTAGAAGCGGCCGGCATAAGCTTTTCTCCACGCCTGTGCGTGTCGTCGACGATCATGGTAAGTAATATTTATCTGATTATAATGGCACGAGAAGAGGGCATCGAATACCACTCTAGTTTTGGTTTATGCGTACACAAACATGTATTATACGACCCAGTATATATACCACTCCCTCTCGAAGACATCTCCATCTGACAGACGTGCAGAAGTGGCTTGATGCTGGCCAGATTGTGCATGGCGGGCCGTTGTTCGTCGAGCCGCTCCCCTACCGAGCCTAGCTCCCGCAACGGGATAGCTAGCGGAACCACGAGAAAAGGGGCAAAAAAAAAACAAGAAAAGGATTCGAGAAGAGGAGCCGAGAAAAGGAGCCGAGAAAAGGCGGCCTTCCCCATTGCAAAAGACAAGAAAGGTTTGAGGTCGCTTCTTTTAGGATATCCTATGCAGATCGCCGCTGATCTTTAACAGGAACACGTTCCACTCTGTAAAAATGCTTACGACTGCGCTCTTTTTCTTTTTTCTTTTCCTTGTTCTTTTCTTTCTTCTTCCCCCTCTTTGTCTTCCAGTTCCCACTGCGGCAGTTCATACAGATGGTTTTTTTGCCCTGGGAGGGCATGTTTGGCGAGATGTAGTTTGCACAATGCACTGCAACGGTCTAGAATATCGATCTGCAGTTTCTCTCCTTTTCTTTTCCCCCTTTTGATCTTTGTTTCGTGTACATGTACTCGTATCTTTCGGTTGTCTTTTGACTGGCCTTTGTCGTTTATTTTCTATCTTCTGTTTCTGTCTTTTGTGTCTGGATTATCGACGTGTACATGTACATGTACGGAGTATTCAATGACTCCGATATATAACGCACCTCGCCGTCCCCGAGTCCCTCTAATCCTCACCGAGACGACTGCGATATCATCTTCCTTCTTTCTTTAGTTCTCGACCTTGTCGGCCGGGCCTGACAGACATCCGGCATCCTGACCACACCATCCCACCGTCCTGCCGTTGGCCGACCACCACAATGGCCTTTGTCGTCTTTCCCACAAAGGGCTACGTCCTTGCCCAGTTCATTGTCAACTGCGTGATTGGCCTCGTCGCCTACATCGTCGTGGCTCTCCGTATCTACGGCCGCATAAACATCAACAAGGCCAGACTCGGCCTCGACGACATAATGATTTTGGTGGCAGTGGTACGCTCTCTCCATCGATGGACTCGACGATATCCGACGATTGTGCTTATCATACTAACTCTAGTCGTCCTCTAGCCGCAAGGACTGGCCATTGATTGTCATCACTGGGCTTTGTATGTTTTTGTTCTTCACCGTTTTTGTCCTCCCCTTACCGACTTCGCTCTAACAGCCCCAGATACCCGTCTTGGCATCGGCTACGACGTGACAGAGACGCTGGCGAACCTGCCACTGATCCTGCGCCTGCTCGTGGCCTATGAGATCCTCTACGCGACCTGCAACTACAGCGTCAAGTTGTCTGTGCTGTTCTTCTACCAGCGCGTCTTTATCAACCGCGGCATGCGCATCGCAACCATCGTGACCATGGTGTTTGTCAGTCTCTGGACGCTCGGCAACATCCTGCAGATCTTTCTGCTGTGCCGGCCCTTTAGGGCCTCCATCGACCCGACCGTGCCGGGCACGTGCGGCAGCCAAAAGGCCAGCTTCGTCGCCATCGGCACTTTAACATTGTGACGGACGCCGTCATCCTCAGCCTGCCCATCCCCACCGTGTGGAGGCTGCAGACGACGACCCGCAACAAGGCGCTCATCTCGGGCGTTTTCCTCGTCGGCCTCCTCGTCAGCGTCGTCGCCATCTGCCGCATCGTCGCCATCCTGCACCTCAACACGCTCAACCTGACGGGCACCGCCGCCTACGGCGAGTTCCTGACCGCCGTCGAGCCCAACCTTGGCATCCTCTGTGTTAGTCTGCCGGGCCTGCGTGTGCTGTGGTCGCGTGTGCGCGGCACCTATGCGAACAACCGCAGCTCGGGCGCCGCGTCCGCGGCCCTCGGCGGCGTCGGCGGCAGTGCCAGCGCGGACAAGAAGTTCCGTATCCGCCTCGACGATGACAACAGCGGCAGCAGCGGCAGCGGCAGCGGCAGCCGGCAGCAAGAGCAACAGCTCGTCGTACGCGCTCGAGCCCATTGTGTACGACGCGCGCCACCCGGAAACGCGCTTCACGACGTCCATTGTGCGGCCCAAGAACGCGTCCGACAGCAGCAGCCAGGACGGCTCCGAGACGGAGCTGGCGCCGGCGAGTCCAACGCCGGCACGGACATGGGGAAGAGCAGCAAGCGGCGGTCGGAGCGCCGCGCGCCAACGGCATCGTCATCAAGACCGAGCTGCAGACGCAGTGGGCAACAGCCAGGGGATCATTGTGATATGGAGGGGATGTGGAGGGGGTTGTCTGCCTTTTTTTTTTTTTTTTGTATTCATAGCTTTATTTCCTCAGTCGTCTGTCTTCAATATAGAGAGTGCATTCGTTGCTCACGGACTGTCCACGTGTCACGTCCACTTGCTTGTCCCGCTCACTGCTCCTCCCCCGGCCACCGTGTGCCGCCCAGCAGCCTGTCAATGGCCCGCTGCAGCGCCACCACCGACGCCCCGGCGTGCTCCTCGTCCGGGTACTCTTGGTACTCCACCGCCGCCAGCAGCCGCTTGCGTGCATCCCCGTCCCATCCGCACGTCCGCCTGCCACTGCCTGCAGCCGCTGCGCCGTGTCGCGCGCCTTGCGACGGCGCGCGTCTCGGCCATCTTGCGCCGCCGCGCCTCGAACGCGTCGCTGTCCTCGCCCGGGAAGCGCGTCGCCACAGACTCGAGGCCGCCCATGGTGACGAGGACGCGCGGCAAACCGGAGACGCCAGACTGCGCCGGTGCCGGCGTTTGCGCGCTCGCGGAACGGCGTCTCGTAGTCGCGGACCAGCGAGTCGTTGTTGAAAAACACCGACGGACTGGCGCCAAAGTAGTACGCAAAGTCAAAGGCCGGCGTCGTCTCGTCGTCCTGAACGACACCGGGCGTCGCGTGGCCTAGCCCGCCGGCGTAGAGCGCAAACATGGTGAACAGCCCGCCAAAGGAGTGGCCAAATAGGGCGCGCGGCATGTCGGCGACGGGCAGGTGCGGCAGCAGGTCGCGCGCAACGGCCGGGAAGACGGCGCCGCGCAGTGTCTCCGTTAGGAACTGGTCCGCCTCGCCGACGGCCGTGATGCCGTGCCGCGCCCACTCGGGCTCGATGTACGCGGGTCCGTCGGTGCCCATGGGCGTATAGTCGCGGGCGCGGCGCGGCGCGCAGTAGACAATGGCCGGGCCGTCGGGGCTCGCGGGCGGATACCCGACACCGACGACGACAGCACGGCGGCCCCAGAGGACCTCGTGGCGGCGCACAATGTCGACGGCTGTGTGGAAATAGGCATTTCCGTCGAGGACATATCTGGGGAAGAGGGGAAACGGGGGAAAAGGGGAAGAACAGTCAGCAAGGCGTGACGGGCACAGGAGGATCAGTCGGGGCGGGGGGGCACAACGCACAGTATCGGCACGCTTGCGGCATCGGTATCGTCCGTGCTGGCGTCGGCCTTCCACTTGGCCGGCCAGGCGACCTGCACGAGGTAGTCGCCGCGCGACGTCGAGAGGACCTTCTCGCGCGTGTTGGGCCGAGAGATGGTTGCGGAAGCCATGGCGGATGGCGGTACAGAGGGTACGTTGGGAGAAATGAGAGAAATGCAGAGGGCGAGGCAAAGAGGTAAAGAGGTAAAGAATGGACAGAAAGACAGAAAGACAGAAAGACAGAAAGACAGAAAGAGGGCGTGATCAATGCTGCAAGCCAGATGCTCTTCCCAAGCCGTCGACACTGGAAGCCTTGGCGGGGCCTGATAGCGAAAGTGCTGATAGCTTCCACGGAAGAGCAAATCATCCAGCCAAACACGGTATCGCCACAGAATCAAAATTGATGTAATTCAAACCTAAAGAGTACGCTCACCCAGACGGTGGAGCCAGGACCAAGCTCGTCCTACAAGGATAAACACAAGAGCAGGAACGTCAAAAAAAAAGGAGAAGACAAAAAAAAACCAATCGAAAGTAAACACATTCCATAAAACCCCTAACCTTTGAAGCAAACACGTATAACCCTTGCCTTTCCTGCTCCTTTTCATTCCCCCTGGGGACAGCCGCGCCGGTGTCTCCGCCAGGCCGACTCGTCCACCCGCACCTTGCGATAGGGCGCCTAGCCCAGCATAGCGTGCGTGCGGATGCCCTTGGGGCCGAGTTCACTATGCTGGTTAGTATGGCAAGCAGCATGGCAAGTAGCATGTCAAGAAGAAAAGATAAAACTTGGGAAACACGACAAGAAAACGTACTTGTAGTCCACGCGCGTCAGACTCATCTGGCGCTGTGCTCCAGGCCGGCAACGTCCAGGTTGTGCACGCAGAATGCCAGGCGCGCAGCCACCTGCGCGCCCAGGAACATGGCCTCTTCGAAGCGTTTTTGGTCCACTCGCCCAGGTATGTGGGCAGTGTCGCCAGCTTGATGGTCGTCGGCGTCTGCGAGTGGAAGTGGTGCGAGTGGCCATCGCCGCCGGCCACGGAGCCGGGACCGCCCGTGACGGAGCCCGGCGGTGGCACGCCCGTCAGTGAAGCCGTCGTTGCCGCCTGCAGCAGTGGGTTGACCGACGACGATGTCGGCAGCAGGTGCGCGGCGTGTTGAAGTTGCCCGTGGGCGTCTGCGAGCCCGTGCCCGACGGCGTGCCCATGTTGCTGGGCAGCTCCGACGTGAACATGGTCGCCGACGACGGCGAAGATTAGAGATGCCGCGCCGTCAGCGTCTGCAGAATGTTGTCGCGCAGACCGCGCAGCCGGCAGCCGTTGCCGACAAAGACGAGGTTCTCCCAGCACGCCGGCCGCATGTACATCTCCTCAATGCCCTGCACAGCGCGGTAGATGGTCGTCACAATGACGGTCAATCTCGTACCGGTCCGCAAACGTGAAACGCTCCAGGCCAATCTCAAAATCGCGCCGCAGCCTCTTGTAGCGCGGGCCCTTGGCCCCCTCCACAACAGAGACAGGCGCCTCAACGGGAGCAGCCACAGCAGATGGGCCTGCAAGAACCAGCTCTGTAGATGAGGAGGCAGCTGGTGCCTCAGCAACTGGCGCTGCGTCGTCAGCAGCCTTTGCAGCATCGGTGGCCTCCTCCTTTGCCGTCGATGGTGCATCCTCCATCGTGGCATCCTCGGCGGCCGGCTTTGGCGAGGCTGGCTTGTCTTTGTCTTCTGATGTCGTCGCGGGTGCGGGTTCAGATGCAAGTGCAGCAGGTGCAGCGTCGTCTGTTGTGGCTGGAGCCTCGGGCTCCTTAGGCTTCTCGGCGGCAGAAGCAGCCTCTTCTGTTGGCTTCTCCTCAGCCGGCTTGCCAGCGGGCTCGGCCTTGTCCGTCTCTGGTGCGGCCGGCGCGACAGACGGTGTCTCCTCGGCCTTCACGTTTGTGCTCTCTGCCGCGGCGCTCTCCTCCTTTGGCTTCTCAGCGTCTGCCGCTGCTGCTGCTGTTGGCTCTGTTGTCGATAGCTTCTCTGGCTTCTCCTGCTTCGAACTCGCCCTCGGCATCGTCGCCGCCCTCCTCCTCTCGTCCTCCTCCATTTCCTCGTCCTCGCCTTCAGAACCATCCTCACTGCCCTCGCCCTCTTCGCCGTGGCTCTTACCATTGACGCCCGTCGTGCCATTCGTGCGAGAGCCGTTGCTTGTTGCCGGCTCCGGCACCTCCACCTCCACATCCTCGTCCTTGACAAGCTCCTCAAAGTGGAATGTCATGCGCGCCCGCTTCGCGTTCGGCAGGCGAACCGGCCGCGCCGCCGCTGCCTCGGCCTCCTTGTCCTTGCCGCGCCGCCGCTGCCTCGGCCTCCTTGTCCTTCTTGGCTAGGAATTCTTTGGTTTGGCCGCTTCGTCACAATCGAGGCCACATCAAGCACGCCATCCTCGGCAACCGGCAGCGCGCCTGTCCTCCTCGTCGATGCCGTCGTCCACTACGGTCGCCGCAGTGGCGCTGCTGGCAACCACGGGGCCAGCTGCCGACTGGTCGTCGTTTCCAGACGCAGCAGCAATCGCAGCGCAGCACTGTTGGTGGAAGCAGCCCCAGCCGCAGCCCCAGCCGCGCTCGCATCGTTCTTCTGGCAGCTCCATGAGCTGCGGGAACTCGGGCGCATATGGCAGCACCTCGCAAAGGTTGCTCTTCTTGAGCTGCTCGGCCATCTCGTAGGTAAACTCCTTGTCGCGGAGGAGCTTGCGCAGCCGCTGTGTGAACCACCTCGCCGCCCGAGATGGCGCGGTCGTCGCCCGGCTCGCTCGCATAGCCGACGTCCAGGTGGTTTACGATGCGGCTGTCGTAGATGCACGTGACATCGACCTTTTCAAAGCCAATGTCGATCACAGTCATGTGCGGCCACTTGAGGCCGTACTGCGTGGCGAGCGCGCTGTTGATCATGCAGAGCGCCGGTGTGCGCGTCTTCTCAAAGATGTAGAGCGCAATGGCCTCGCAGTCGGGACGTGTCCACTGCGACGAGGTCATCAGCACAATGGGCGTGTTGTGGTACGTGGTCGTCAGCAGGCCGTGGACGTGCTCGAGGAACGCCAAAAAGGCGTCCATGTTGGACAATGTGGCCGGCTGTCGGAGGGGGCAAAAGCGAAAAAAAAGCACCTCGGATTAGTACACTGGCCAGTAGAAACAACTCCATAAAAAGAACACTGGGGCCGGCTCTGCTAACCTTCCAAGGGGTAGAACGGCGCCCTCGTTCGACTCGGGGTCCTCCACGTACTCCCACTCGTCCTCTCTGGCTGCACCATCCGCGCCGGCATCGCCGTTGGTCGCCACCGCCGCCTGCTGCTGCTTCTTGCGCTGAACGTGCGGTTACGGCCGCCACTCGCCCGTCTCCTCGTCGCGGAACATGCGCGTCGGTATGCGGAACGCGGGCGGTGTCAGCTCGCTGCAGCCCAGCTGCGCCATCGTCGTCTGGCTGCCGGGGCAGATGATGAGGATCTGCTCCTCCTTCCATTTGTTCATCTGGCCCGACATTGTGGCGGGATGTCGCGGCTGGTGATGGAAAAGGGAGGGGGAGGTAAAGGGAAGTAAAGGGAAGTAAAGGGAAGTAAAGGGAAGAAAAGAGAAGAAAAGAGGGGGGAAGCTGAAAGTCGAGTCGCTTTTGCGGCGTCAATGAGCTGGTCAATTGACGAGAATGGCCGATGACACGACAAGTAGTGGAATTGGCTCGTCGTGCACGGTGCTCGTGGCGGGCGTCGTCGTCGTCGTCGTGGCTAGCTGCAGTCGGAGCTCCCTTGTGGGCTGCTTGGTTCGCGTGTTGCGCTTTCCTGTAATTTTGTTGGCTTGGGATTTTTGCGATGCGCGAGGCGGAGCTTGGACGCGATGGATTACATAACGCGATTATGGTTATTCACGTGATCAGTCATGTGATCTCACCACGCAGGCTCGTGTCGATGTCAATTGCAGTCCGATACCTATTTGGTTTGCAGCATTTCGTAGATGAAGACAAAGAGCAAGTTTGTATTATGACTTCGTGTTCTTAAAATAAGGCATGATGCCACTAAATGTTTGTGGTTCAAGGGCATGTCTCTAACCAAAACGCACGCAAAACGAATCATTATTATCCAGTAAGCAGACAGAAACGAAATGCAAAAAAGAAGCAAGACGAAAAGGTCAAAAGTAAAAAGGTCAAAAAAGGGATGCGGTAACGGTGTCGAGATGTAAACGCCAACGCCCCAAGAAAGTTCTATCCATGTGTGATGCCATATCCTTTTCGATGCAAGTCGAAACATCCTGTGCGCCGTCTCTCAAATCCCATTTATCAATTCGGTTAGTCGGCCTTGATGGCACTGTGAAGGTGTTTAGTAGTTGTCTGGAGTATGCGAGAATAGAAGAGGACAGACATACCCATAAATTCTCCGCATAAAAGCATAGGTGCTCAGGAACCCGACGGTGCCCGTCAGAAGCGCGTAGACACAGCACGCTATGAAGCTGTGGCTGAAAAACAGCAGGCTGCTCACAAAGCCGGTAATGTGCAGCTTGGCAAAGTAGTACCAGATGCAGTACAAGAACACCCAGATGGCGCTGCCGCCGCCTACCATAAACGACTGCCACCACCAGTTGTAGTTCTCGGCGCACAGCTGAATGTAGACCGTCACGACAGCACCTCGGCGACCGTCAACATGAGAATGGTGGAGACGACGGCCAGGAAGCCAAACACGTAGTAGTAGCCGCTCTTGTCCTGCCACAGCGACTGGAACACAAACAGCAGCTCGATAAAGATGACCCGCAAAGGGAATGAGACCGGCCAGCAGCACCGACCGGATGTCGCGGATATACCACGCCTGCTGGGGATCTGGCGCGGTACAAGCACTCGTCTTGGTCGGGTGGTGCCAAGGCGCCGACGCGCACGTGCCGTACCATGAGCCAACGTACACGAGGGGCATCTGGATGCAGAGCCACAGCATGAGGATTGCCAACGAGCGTGCCAAAGGGAATGGCTGTGCTCGACGCCTGTGCCCACACAAACAGGTTGAGCACGAACACGGCGCTGAAGTAGGAGCCAGGGAAGAGAACGGCCGCATCACAAACATGTTGCGGCGCCAGTTCTGGCCGTCGAATGTCCGTACACGCGCGCCGAGAAGTAGCCCGAAAAGACACCGGCGAACACAAAGAGGCCTACGCCGAAGCTGAGTGAAGCCACCACGGAAGCTGGGATTGAGCACACCGACCGCGCTGAGGAACACCAGCCCAAACGCCATAAAGAGGAGCTGCATGCCTGAGCCGATCAGAGGTGCCAGCAGTGAGCCAAACTTGGGCTTGCGGAACACATCGTCCGTGCAACAACTTCCAGCCGGTGACGTCCTTCGATCGCCTCGTCCTCAGAAGACAAAATGTCGGGCCGTCAAGGGCACTCATATCGCACGCCGCCGCCGCCCTCCTGGTCAAGCAGGCCCCCACCACCGCCACCAGTGCCGACACCAATGCTGGATACGGGCATCTTCTCGCTGCAAAATT
>JADMNF010000302.1:0-20352 GCA_016097085.2 Sporothrix curviconia
CTCAGAGATACACAAAAGCTACAATATACCGGCATCTGGGTAAAAAAAACGCCATGGGTCGGCTGGCTGCGTCGAATGATTACTCTTGTCTTGGATGGAAATTGCATGTGGCTGGTACAAATCAGGGTCACTTATCACGTGATGGTTCTTGTTAGGCCACTTCTAAAGCGGTGTCCGCATATGTGGATCCTACCCCACATTTCCTGTTCCTTGCTTGCTCTTTCTGCCGGTCAATGTTTTTTTTTCCCTGCCGTTCGACCTCTCCCAATTTTTTTTGGTGATGCTTCAACGACCTCCGACTCTGGAACCACACATCTGAGTTGTTCACCACCACACACCATGGTACGTCTGCCGTCTGCCGCCCGGCCCGCATTTTCATTTTCCCCTTGGTAACACATTCATTGGCTCCGGCGTTACAGACTCACCTAACACTCCTTTCGTTTCTCTCCCCAGAAAATCAAAGTCTTAAATCGATTCCGCTGCCTCATCGCCAGCACCAGCAGCGCAACCATGACCTCGGCGCTGCACCCCTTTGAGCGCGCCCGCGAATACACCCGTGCGCTCCAGGCCGCCAAGCATGGAGCGCATGTTTGCCGCGCCTTTGTTCGCGCAGATCGGCGTCGGCCACCAAGACGGCGTTCCTGCCTAGCAAGGACATTGAGAACACCGACCGCCTGGCCCTCGGCCACGCCGAACGGCATCATCAAGATCTGGGACTGCCGGACGCGGGAAGAGACACAAAAGGCCAAGGCACACGGGCATTATCAAGGGCATTTCGTGGATCAAGACCAGGCCGGCCGTTATCTTGTTTCTGGTAAGTTTTTTTTCTTCTCTTTTCTCTCTTCTCTCCTTTTTTGTCTCGTTTCCCCACATCTAACAACTCAGTGCGGCACGGATCGCAACATTTCTCCGTCATGGACGCGTCACTGGCGAGGTTACCTCGGCCTTGGCGATTGCGCCTTTACCTCCATCACCAGCCACCGCACCTCCCCACTGCCGTCGTCTCCGGCTCTCGCGCATCTTCGTCTACGACCTCGGCCGCCCGACGCCCACCGTCTCCGAAACGCTCGCCTGGCCGCACTCGGTTGCACACCATCACCAACGTCCGCCTCAACCAGGTCGAGACCAGTCTGCTCGGCTCCTGCGCAGCGACCGCAGCCTCGTCTTCTACGATCTTCCGCACCTCCTCGCCCATCACAAGACCGTCCTCAACTTTGCCTGCAACGACCTCGCCTGGAACCCCCAGGAGGCCATGAACTTTGCCGTCGGCAGCGAAGACTACAACATCTTACCACTTTGACATGCGCCAGATGGGCCGTGCCCGCAACATCCAAAAGGGCCACACGGGCGCCGTTCCTGTCCCTCGACTTCAACCCCCGGGCACCGAGCTGGTCAGCGGCTCCTGGGACCGCACCCATCCGCCTCTTCGACATCAACAGCGGCCAGAGCCGCGATGTTTACCACACCAAGCGCATGGCCCGCGTCCACGCCGTTCAACTTCACGCCCGACGGAAAACTACGTGCTCTCGGGCTCCGACGAAGGCAACGTGCGGCTGTGGCGCGCGCAGGCCTCGTCGACGCCAGGGCATCAAGTCGACGGCCGAGCGCCAGAAGCTCGAGTACGACAACACGCTCAAGGAGCGCTACAAGCACATGCCCGAGGTGCGCCGCCATCCTGCCGGCACCGCCACCTGCCCAAGGTCGTCAAGAAGGCCGACCAGATCAACCAGGAGATGCTGCGCTCCATCAAGCGCAAGGACGAGAACCGCCGCAAGCACAGCGCAAAGAAGGACGACAAGCGCACCGCTGCCCGCGACAAGGTGGTGCTGGCCAATGTGGAATGAGAGGGGGGAAGGGTCGGAAGTGCATGCACCCGTTATATTTCTCTCTCCCTTTCATTCCCAACTATCCGTTCTGTGCTCTCTCCCCTTCCTCCCTACTAAATGACCCCCCCTGTCCCCTCCTCCTCGATCCTTATCACTTCCTCTGAAAAAGGCCGTGCCGCGGGTAGGGTGCCTTGAGACAAAGGACGCAGGCAACAGAATCGAGCAAGGTTGACCGTTGTCTCGCATGTTCAGCGGGGAACAGCCCAGACGCGTTGTCTCGGTTTTGGCTCTCGCATGACATGAATGGACTACTGCCGCGGGAGGCATTGCAGGATGCATCCCGAGGACCCGGCACCTGGTCGAAGAGAGACGAGTTGGGGCCATAAAGTAGCCTAGAGTGAGTGGATATGAGGCTCCATCACGGAGCAGAGACCGGTTCAACGCCGTCTTCCAAGACGAGATGGCGCGTTTACGATACCCGCGAGCATCGAGAATAGCTACATAAAAGCGTGTTTGTCTTTTTGGGGGCTTCCACGGCGTTCATAGGTTACATATTATTTCCTCGTCATACTTTGACCGCTACGTTGCTTGTGTATCTTGAGATTGCCGTCCTGTTGTCTTGAATGGTAAATTTGAATTTAGTGTAGTGAAGTTTGAAAATCGTGATCATCTTGCCACGTCTATATATTTTTGTCACCTTTTTTCCTTGTGCCTGAATATGAAAGTAAACTGGCCATGTTTTACGAAAATATTTTCTATCACAATAATAAAGAAAACGTGTGTAAAAAGATGGATTTTTTTTTATTGTCCCTTATTTACCAAGAAAAAAAACAGTCAAAGGCAAATAAAATAATTATAAAACTTTGGACAGAAAAAAAAAAAATTACCTTCCCAAAACGAAAAGAATACCGATGAAGAGGTACCAAATTCAAAAACAGTTGTCTTCCTGGTCCAGGACTCACACTCGTTCCTTCTATTCCTATTGAAAGCAAGCCCAACAACTACAACTGCGATTTCCTCCCGCACAGTCTTTTCAAACTGACTCCGTGCATCAGAAGAAAAAAAAACAACAAAGAGCCCCGTCGGAGGCCTAATTTCTGTTGGAAATGTCTCCGACAAGACAACAAAAATATTGTGATCTGTCAGTTAAAACAGAAAATAATTAATAATGAATGTTGTACGGAAGGAGGTACATGTACATGCACAGCAAAATCTCTGTCTTTCGTTTTATTGATTGCAGTGGAGCCAGGTTGAGGCAGCCAGTCAGAGTACGAACAGCTGGGTGGAGCTGAGTCTTCCAGCTGTGAACGTGCAGGTGAGGTCAAAACCATATTTCCGTTTTGGGAACAAGGCGGCTGGGAGCGGGGAGCTGCAGAAATTGGACGGCAAGGGGTTGAGGCGAGGGATGAAAAGCACCGGAAAGCAGCGGAACGATAAACCGTTAGGGCAGAGGTGATAGACAAAAGGAGGAGGAAGAAAACAGGAAGAAAAGAAGGAAGCAGAAAAAAAGAGCAAATGGATTGTTCTTACGAAGACTTCTAGGAATTAGCCTCGTTTGCACAAGTACGAAAGGCTAGAACGTCAAAAGCAGATATACTGATAGCCAGGATTTTTAGAAATTGCTTTACTTCATGGGCTTGGACCAAGTTCTTGTGGGAAATACGAGTAAATACTGAGTAATAATACATAAAAGAGGTGAGGTTTATTCACTAGTTGAGACAACGCCAGTTGCCAATATTGGATCTAGCCAGAACAGGCAATTCTCCTGTACAGCTTTCCAGGTGGCGCTTTCCACGTTTGTTTACTTGACTCCCTTCCAAACCAGCCTGGTCCAGGCCACGCGGGAAGGCGCTAGAGCAGTTCCTTCCTCCGGTCTCCCTTCCGCTTCTTCACGCCAAAGAACTTCCGAGTGTGCCTCTCTCTGAAGAATAAAGCAGCTTTTGATCCTCGTGCTCAGCTGAACCTTGCCAGCCCGCCACAAGCGGCGGCAATGGCCATAAACGGTTCTTGGCGTGGCGAAAGGATGCAAGGCTTCGTGCCTTCTCTTTTCGTCGCGCTGTGGGATATTCGTATTGGACGCCACTGCCGAGCAGAACAGCATCTGGCCACGGAAGGAGCGACCTTTGGGATCCGATCGCACTGTCCAGCCCTGGTCTTGCATGCAATACTATTGCATTTTGCCAACCTCCTCCTTTCCTTATTCCTCCTCCCGCCCCTTTTGCTTCCTGTCACGCAACTCGTGCAAATTCTGAGACTGCTCCAATTACATGTACTCAGTACGGCCTCATCTGCTTTCTTGTCCACAATGGACGCGAACGCTCCCTGTTCTCAGCTTACCCACTGCCTGCTTGCCCTTTGTCCTCGTGCCCTGATATCCGCCCGGTTTCCTTTCTCGTCCTCCTGCCCTCACCCGTGTCTCACTTTTGTCTTTTTTGTCTTGCTCAACTGGATCCTGCATGCTCCTCCGCCCAGCCAGCTTGCGCACGACAGCAAATCTATCCCTCTTTGGGACGAAGATGCCGCAACAGACCCAGCTTTGGAATTGGGCAGACGAAAGTGTTTCCACAAAGGCTGGATTTCCCCTCGGCCCCCAAACGCACGTTGGCCCAACAGCGTTGGCATTCGGCGACCTCTTTTTCAAAACGCTCGACATCAACATATCTCTGAACAGTAAACTGTCGCGAATGGGGGTACGGCACCGCGTGTTTGACCTGATCGCTCCCCCTCTCTTTTTGGCGCCCCCATTCCAACCGTGCCAGCATCCCAGGTGAGTTTATGCTTGCCAAACTCCCAGTGCTTTAACGGCAACCAGCAGCAAAAAAAACCTACCGAAGCGGTAGCCTCTGTGTCGTTCACAAGGATCAGCCAGGGAGACGGCCTGTGGCGCTCACGTTACGCTTGTGGCATGGCCTGGTGGCCGGTCATGCGTAGAGTATTGCTTGCGCTGGTGCAGGGGTTCATGATCACGAGCTCTTCGAGACGTTGGCCGGCAAAGCAAAAAGAGGCCAACTACCAGCGACTTTTGCTTCTCATCTCTTGGCAGACGTTTATGATATCCCTCGTTTCGCTTGGTCCTCGTGGGCTGCACAAGGCCAATAGTATGTCCTCTTCCTGTCTGTGGATATTGGTGGTCATGCTCCTCTACGGCCTAGTTCGACGCAGGTCTACCCGCGCCTGGCCTGATTGTAGCCCAACAAGCACGTCGTGCAGATCTTCTCAACTGTCGAGTGACTTTTGGTGACTTTCAGTGGAAGTATAAATGAATGGTAAGTACGGAGGAAGATACATCTGATGTGTTTCTTTAATTGACATGCAAGAAGATGGGCAACTAATTTCCACACAGTCTCGCTTACAGTTCGTACGGCAACAAATATGACGGCCAGCGACGGCCAGACTGCTATTGAGGACATGTGCATATACATGTACGGCATGCCCTTGCTCTTGACAGTACACTCTTATACCCTGGATCAAGATGTTACATGTACAGAGCACGCTCCAAGGACACTGTGGCTAGGTCAGTCAAGAAACACCTGCTCAGAGGGCTTTGGGATGAAGCCTTGACTGACATCGCAGCTGTGGAATTATGCATTGCTTGCCGTGGACCTGGCTCCCGTAACTCTCCTTCCGTAACGACCGCAAGGAGTGCTAGTGTCTGCACGAGTAGGGCTGAGGTTCTCCGAATCATCCAGTCATGCCGTTGAATAGCCCTGTGCACTTTGTACTCAATACAAGCGGGATGCGGAGATAAAGCTGCCTGTCCACCATGCCAAAGGAATACGCTTTGCGCCGTTATGACAAGCAAAGCATCTCAAGACGCTGCACATGTACTCCGTACTCAATACTCCGTACGCAATACTCCGTTCTCCATATTGCCCCTTGCGTTTGTCTCTCCGCCGTTGCTTATCCCAATTGCGAGCACGGAGCCAACCTTCGGTGCATACGAAGTTCCTGACTAGGAAGGGAGCTGCGCAAGAGGCGACCTGAAAGTGGCTACGTGCAGGAAAACCATGTAGGGATCACGTTCGGATTACTCTGTGCGCCGCCAACAACCGCCATCTTGCAAGTACAGCAAGCACATGTCTTGTCTTTTCTGTCTACACCCCCCGGCCTGAGTGCTTAAGTGGGCCTCGCCAGGCTTTCCGAAATCAAATAACTCTTTGAGAAGTATCCTTCGAGCTCATGCCCTTTCCCTTGGCCAACTTGGCCCTTGTCCTTTGTCCTTTCGCTCTATCTCTGTGTTCTGCACCTAGCTTGTGTCTCTTCTTCTTTGACTCGATACAGCTTGATTCTCTCTACCCATATATATACCTGCCCTACTCCCAAGCTCGTCACGTCTGTTGAATGTGGCTTCTCTTGTCTTTCCTCTACTCTTAATTATATTTTCATTACTGCTTGCTTCCAGGACAGACCATCATCTTTGCCGAGAGCCGGCCTACGGAGTATGTTGCCTCTCAGCAAGACTCTCTCTAGTTGCGTTGCCGTTTTGATTTTATCCGTGTGTGAACTACGAAAAAAGCTAACAAAACTACAGAGATCAGGAACAAACGACGGTCTACGGCATCTGCCTTCATCTACCGAAGGCGTATCAACCCAAGACGCACCTGGCAGTGTTGAGGCAAGCCCGGCCAAGTCGGCCAAGTCGTCACTCTCCTCAGTCTCTCATTCGACTCTCCCGGAGATTTCTTCCTTTCCCAAGCTTGCCCCTTCCGCAACACACGAAAAACCCCTCGGTCAATTTTAATCTTGAGGACAAGACTGCACCCGCAGTCGAACAACCTACATTCGTTGAAGCGGCCGAGCCTGAAAAAGAAACTAATGGCTACCGTTCCTGTCGGCACCCAGAAGGCCCCGCCCTCCGTGGCAACCAAGGGCCCCAAGGAGGTCATTGTTGAAGGGTGTAGAGGTTGCTCCTCACATTCTCGATCAGCGAGTTCCCCGTGGATGAGGAATTCTCTCCGTCCTCGGAGAAGTCCCTTCGTTCGCAAGGAGACTGCAGTGACCACAACTGGCACAATCACCACCGAGGTCACCTCTTCCGGTACCCTCACACGCAGCTCTACGGTAGCAGCCTGCACCCCGAGTCACGCGTGGCTTGAGGTTGTTCAGTTTGTCAAGGGCCTCTTTCTCCAAGCTCGGTGACTATGAAGTCAACATGCTGCAGCAGGCGATCCTCGAGTCCTACCTGCAGAACATTTCCGACGAGCGTCTCATGCACATGCCCCGCAAGGGCAGTGACTGGGACCGTGTTCTGCGGACGGCCCAGTTCTTTGGCCTCCAGATCTGGCGCTTCGGCGAAAAGGTGGGAAAGTTTGCCCCCGAGTCCCGTCATGCTGCCGCCCGCAGCCCTCGCCAGTTGCCAAATGCCTCCTCGAGATTGGCCACACTCAAGCCGCTGCCCTCCTCCCTGCCTTTATGACCCTCTACGAGCTCGGTCTCCTGGTCTCGCAGGTCACACAGATCCCGGGCATCTTCCGAGTCTACCAAGGAGGTCAAGGTCGACATCAGCAAGCTCTACAGCCAGCTTGTTGGCCTGGCGGGTAGCATTTCCGTGCACTACCGCAACCATATCTTTGACCTTGGCCTGCACCACCAGCTGGTTACGCTCAACCTCAACGACCTCTTTGGCCGCCAGATTGACAGCATCTGGGCCAGCAAGAAGGAGCTGTATGCTCGTATCTGGAACCAGGGCCTCGGCAAGAGACACTTTGCCTTTGTCCCTGAGTGACCTTCGTAACCGCCTGAACCCCGAGTCTGAGGCGTTTCGCCATGCGCTGTACGCCGAGATGGCCGAGGACTTGGAGCGTGCTGAGGACACGTGCGAGTGGATCAAGAGTGACCTTGTGGGACTTTTTGCAGTCAAAGGAGAAGATTCCTGGCGGTCACCGGTGCCCCTGGTTCCGGCAAGACGGTCCTTGCCGACTGGATCGAGGAGCGCCTGCAGCGGCCTCTCCACAACACCACCTACAGCGTCCTGCTCTACACATTCCCCTCGGATGACAGCACCGACGCATCTGTGGTGGCTTTCCTCAAAGGCGTGCTCTTCCAGCTGCTCGAGCGCAGCGTCGGCAATGTGCAGCTGTACGAGTCCTGGTGGCTGCGTTTGTCAACGAGGACATCCGCACGCGCACCCACGGAAGCCAGAACAAACAAGCAGCGGACTTTGAGAACGCGCTGTGGAAGGCTCTTCAGATTGGCCTCAATACTTTCAAGAAGAGCGAGGAGCCGATTGTCCTGCTCATTGATGGCTTCGAGGAGGTTGCGTGGTTGCGGCCCCGCAGGCTGTCGCTGCAATTTTCAAAATCGCGTCCAGGACAACGTCTTCACGGTCAAGAACGGTCCGCACCATCACCTTCTCACGCTACGACCACAAGCTTGGCAGTGGCATCCGCCACGTCGCTATTTCTGAGGCAAGAACGTTTGCGCACGATATCCGCAGCTTCCTTCGCCAGACTTTCTCTCGGGTCTATCACTCTTCATGGAGCTGCCCCCTGCTCAGCGTTGAGAAGATCATTGACGACCTGTCCCGCAAGTCCAAGGGCTCGTTCCTGGTGGGCCCGCCTTGCCGGTAACTTTTTGTTAAAGTACCATGGCTATGCTGTCACACCTGACCACCATGGCTACCACCACCACGATCACAAGGCGGACAACAACACGGCTGCTGGTTTTATCAAGGCCGCTGAGCACATCAGCGCCGATGTCGGCGACGTGCTGCTGGCCATGGAGTCCAAGCTGGACCTCAAGGGTGATCACGAACTCCGTGACATGCTCTCGTTCATGCTCGTGTCTAACGCGCCCCTGGAGACGGACGAGCTCGCCACCATTTTGGGCGTAGATGTCCACGGCCACAAGGTGCACGAGCCGGCCAACGTTGGCTCACTCGTTTCCCGCACTGTGCCCGACCTTCGTGCTTGTCCGTGACGGCCGGCGTGCGCTTCAAGAGCAACATCATCCGCTTCCACCTGCACAAGCAGCTGGGCAAGTCCCTGCCTGCCGTCAAGGAGGCCCATCACCAGCTGACCCTGCGCCTTCTGCTCTACACAAAGCTGACGGTTCACTCGAGCCTCTTCAACGACCCACCATTGACGAGATTGACGAGGCTACTGCCCGCCGTCTCTTCCAGCACAACAGCCTGCTGTCCTTTGTCATGACGCACTGGATCTACCACTTCCGTGCGTCGTCCCAGTACCACGCTGGTGGCAGCAATGACCTGGCGCTGTCCAAGGACTTCAAAGCCGTGTTCCCCAGCTCGCCCGTCTTTGCTCTTCTCGAGCGCCACGCCTGGGCATCCACAACGGACCTCGTTGCCCGTCTGACGTTGACGCTGCGCATCCGTGAAGGCTGTCTTTACCGAGAAGCACGTTTGCGTGCTGCAGAGCTTGATTGTTCTGGGCCACGTCCACCACAGCCACTCGCAGGCCCTGGATAGTTTCGCGCTACTTTTACCGCGCTGCCATCCTCGGCCAGAGCGTCCTGTCACGCTTCAGTGCTCTTGTTGTTTCCTGCGCGGACTTTTTCCTGCAGATAACCGACTCCATTGTGTTCACCAAGCGCACAGAGATTGTCAAGTATCGCGTGGAACTGATCCGGTACAAAATCGATGTTTGCATCGAGCGTTTCGGCTCGCACCACGAGATTGTCATTGAGTGGTACAAGAAGCTCGCCGCGCTCTACGTTTCCATCCACGAGGAGGAAGAGTCCATTGCCATCTAACCGTAATCATCTACGAGTTGATCGTCCATCACGCGAGGGCAAAGGCTCGGTCGAGGCGGGCAAGTTCAAGAAGTTCTTTGGCGGCCTGGACGTGACGCTCAAGGACGCGCGAGAAGAAGAAGCACGTCGATGGCTATGGCAACTCCTGCTGGAGACGGCCGAGGACCTCGAGGTCACCGATGTGCTGCTATACATTTCCATCATGTTGCGCGTGGCCCTGTCCTACGAGGCCGAGGGCAAGCTGCACTGGCTGAGCGTATCTACATCAGCCTCTGGCGCAAGGTGTCGGTTCTGTCGCGCACAGTGTCACCATCGACGTGCACACGGCCAAGATCAAGGTGGCCCTGGCCTACATTGCCTACCTGCGCTCGTCAAGCGTATCGAGGAAGCATCCAACATCTTGATGGTGCTGTGGACCGAGTACGAGCACTACGCGTTTGAGACGCAGGAGCTTGTCCTCTACCTGCGCGAGATTGGCTCACTCTTCCGCTTCTTTGGAATTTTTGATATTGCCGGCCGCATCTTTGGCAAGGTCTGGTCCTGGTTCAAGGACCACGGCAAAGCCACCGATGATGAGGCTGAGCGCACGATTGTGCTCATCACCGAGGTGGTCAAGGACATTACCGAGACCACGATGACGACCAAGACCACGGTCAAGACGACCACGGAGACCACTGAAGTGACGGTGCGCGACATTTTTGTGACACACTACGAGCGCTGCCGCAAGTCTGGCGTGGACAAGACCTTTTTCGCCGGGGCTCTGGCCCTCATCGACCTGCTCATTTGCCGCTGACAATTATACCGAGGCCGAAGTGACGATCCGCAAGTCGCTCGAGATCAGCTGGAAGGCCATCCTGACGGCCGACCTCAAGGTCAAGCTTGTGGAGAACTTTACCAAGGAGGTCATTGTCCTGGCCAAGCGCTTGGCCGTCTGCCACAAGCACCAGCACCAGTTTGAAAAGGCCGAGCTGATCTACCTGCGCATCTACTACGCGGCGCTGGCCTCGCTGTCATTTGAGCATGAGCTGTTCCTGGAGGCGCTCTCGGGTCTCGTTAGCTTCTACGAGGAGTACCACCGCCACGAGAAGATCATTGAGATCTACGTCGAGCTCGTCGAGACGTATCGCAAGAAGTGCGGCGCGGCGCACCGCCTGACCATCCAGCGCGCTGTACATTCTGGCCGCACAGTACGAGATCCTCGGCCACAAGGAGGCGTACGCTTGCTACATTGAAATTGTCACGGTGCTCAACAAGGGCCTCAAGCACTGCCATCCAGACGCGTTCAAGGCCGCCGTCATCCTGGTGTCGTACTACCACATTGAGAAGCGCTGGGCCGACCTGCAGCTCATCTGCAGCGTGCTCTGGGAGACGCTCGTGCACCACCACGGCCACGGCCACGACCACTACGGCTTCACCGAGGACATTGTCAAGCTCATCTACGAAAAGTACGTTTACACGCTCGAGTTCCACGCCAAGGTGGACGTCCAGGTGCTCTACGAGATCACGGTGACGTACCGCGAGGTGGTCACCCGCGTCTTTGGCGCCTCGGCTGCCATCATCCAAGTGGCCTTGCTTGCCCTGGCCCGCATCTTGCGAGCGCTCCGTGAAGCACCAGCACGTGGCCGTGACCATCTACGAGGAGATCATCACCAAGTACAAGACAACCAAGACGACGGTTACGGTCGAGACGGAGACGACGGTCAAGACAGTCACGAAGCGCCTGTCGACTCTCTACATCACCATTATCCGCACGGGCGGCAAGGGCGGAGACAAGCCTCGCGGCGACGGAGGCCACGTGCACGGCGG
The DNA here is from genome assembly GCA_016097085.2 of Sporothrix curviconia. Classification (NCBI taxonomy): domain Eukaryota; kingdom Fungi; phylum Ascomycota; class Sordariomycetes; order Ophiostomatales; family Ophiostomataceae; genus Sporothrix; species Sporothrix curviconia. The sequence continues at coordinate 11,343 of JADMNF010000302.1, forward strand.
CATCGACGTCGGCCGCGCCATCCTGCTTAGCCTGGAGGCCTTTGCTCTCTACAAGATCGAGTTTGGCATCTGGCACGCCAAGGCGCTGGCTGTTCTGCTGGATGTTGTCTTCTTGTTACCAGAAGCTCAACACCAAGGAGGCACACGCCAAGATTGTGCAGATCCTGCAGACCACCGTCATCGAGGTCTTGACCACGCTCACTGTCTCCGTGCAGCTGTTCCAGGCAGCCACTACACTGGCTGGCATCTACATCACCGCTGGCCTCGTGGAGCTGGCCGATTCTTTGCTGCACCAGCTGCGGTACCTGCTCATCTTTGGCGAAGTGCTGCCCGCGGGTGTCTCCGTGAAGCTTGACTTTAAGCTGACGCACAAGGTCAACAGCCGTGTGGTGTTCTTGTTCGTGGCGGCCTTTGATCGCCATATACGTGCCATAAGGACAAGAAGGGTGTTGTGTCCATCACCTTCTCGAGCTGCTGTCGTCGATGCTGTACGAAGTGCTCCTGTACGAGGACTACCGCGCCGTTGTCGACAGCAAGGACGTCAAGATCGAGGAGATTCTGCTGTCAGGTGCCCGCCTCCGTGGCTTCTGGTCTGAGGAGCTGCGCGCTGAGCTGCTTGTCGTTCTCGACACGCGCCTGTTCCCTGTCTTCAAGGCTCGCTACGCCGAGTTTGCACAGGTGACATCAGATACCACATCAAGCTGTACTATCTGGCACTGCTGGCCGAGCTCAACCGCGACAAGGCCGACGCCAGCTACGCTGTGCTCGCCTGCCGCGCCGGTAACGCCAAGGTTCGCTCACTGCTCGAGGAGGGCGAATTCACCAAGGCTCTTGAGGTGGCTCGCTTCGCGTTCACCTTTGCGTCCAAGCAGGGCTTCTACAACAGCAGCCACGCCCGCATCTCGTACGGTTACAAGTTGGCCGAACTGCTAGCCGGCATCGACGTCCGCGCCCCGCCTGGCCCCATCGACTCACCCCAGCGTCTTCCTCTGCTGACGCTGTCCGCGAGGTGACAGCCGGGTGTTTGCTGTACTGGCGGCTGAGAAGATCGACCTGGCGACGCTCGAGGTCGCTGATGTCACGGGACTCGTGCGTCTGCTAGGCACCCAGGGCGACTATGCGCGCCTCGAGAACCTGCTGTTGCACCTGTGGCAGTCCCGCGAGGTGCGCCGCAGCTGGCGCCCGGCCACGGTGCTGTCCATTGGCTTTGCACTGGTGCACGCCTACGCCTGCCAAAAGGAGCACAAGCTTGACCGCGCCATTGACCTCGCTGATCTTCTGTGGTACAACCTGCGGCGCTCGCGTGGATGGCTCGACAAGGACGCCGTGGCAGCCAGCCAGCTGCTTGCCAGTCTCTACTTGGAGGCCGGCCGTGCTGCGGATGCCATGACCGTGTACGAGAGCGTGCTGCGTCAGATTGAGGCAGCAGCCAACAAGTCCGCCAGTGGTCACGCCGCGAGCAACGGCAATGGTGTCACAAACGCCGGCCACACCGAGGACGCCGAGGGCGACCGCGCGCTACTGTCGCTGCACGCCCGCCAGCACCTGGACCTGCTGGGTGCTGCCCACGCGCGTCTCGGCCGCTGGATCAAGCCCAAGAAGGAGTACCACGACCTGTACGATCACCTGCGCGACAGCCTGGGCCTCAAGAGCCAGTTGCCGGTGCCGTTTGACAAGTGGGCGGCGGCCGCGTCCAACGCTGCCAAGGACCCGGCGCAGCTCCCCGGCGGCTACGTGCTGCTGAAGAACTGGACCATCTCGGGCGGCGAGACGCTGGACCCGCAGACAATTGTGTGCTACGCCGAACAGCCTATCATCGAGAAGAAGTGAGATGTGGATGATCGATAATGGGGTACGGTAATGTTTTGGTAATTCTATTCCTGGAAAGCTGTTCGGTTTCGTCTTGCTATTGTCTTTGATTCTTGTCCTTCTTGCCTATTTCCTTCGTCTGAGTGCTTTTTGTCTTCTCACTGTCATACCTGCCTTTGTCTTTTCATGGCTGAAGCATTTAACTACTTCCATGTGGAATAGACATTGCTCATAATTCTGTTTTCTAGTTTAGTTGTGTAATACTATTGGATCTTTTTGAAAAAAGTTTTTGGTCTACACTTTTGGGACACATATCCCCCCTTACAAATACTTCTTTGGAATGAAACAAGGGCATCGAGTCCTCCCACATGCTGTCGGTCAGCAGCTGCTTGTTGCTGCCGTCAGCGTTCATGGCCATGATCTGTCCGTACGGCTGGAAAGTGTTGTCGTACAGCGGCGACTCGTCGCGGAAAGCCATACATGCCGCTGTTCCAGAGGATACGCCCATCGTGCGACCACACAGCATGCGCATCGTTGGCCGGGCTGTCAGTCAGCCTCGTCAGACTTGTACCGTTGGGGTGGATGGTCATAATGTCGAAGCGGTCCGCTAACCACCGGTTCTCGTCCGACGCAGCCGTCCAGTTGAGCTGCCGCGAGAAGACGATGTGCTCACCATCGGGTGACCAGCCGGGCGTGTTGTCCCAGCCATTCGTCAGGTTGGTCGTCTTGCCAGTAGCCAGGTCCAGAATGCGCAGGCCCAGAGGCTGGCCGTTGGCAACGTTCCACAGGCGGTAGACGAGGCGCGTACCGTCTGGCGAGAACGACGGGAAGCCAGCATTGAGGGAGCCACCAATGACCGTCAGATTTGTATAGCTGCGGTGGAACAACGAAGCTCCAGATGAGTTGGTGGCCCTCGCGCTGGAGCTTGTCGTGTTGGCCAAGAAGATCGTGCCCGGGTGCGCGTGCGGCCGGCGAACCACGAAGCCAAATCCGACGGCGAGCTGTTTGCCATCAGGCGAGAACGACGGCTGGAAGGCTCCATCAAGGCCAAACGCAATGTCGTCCGCTTGTTGCGGCCCTGACACATCCTTGACGTCAAAGACATCATCAACGTCGGCGTACATGGCCGACGACACCATGACAGACGAGTCGCCGAGCTGTTTCTGGGTGATGGCCAGACGCTTTGTGGGGATGTGGAATTGCGGAAAGACGTCCATGAAGCGGTAGTCCCAATTATTATCAAACGAAACAGAGACTTGCCGGCCGGACGGTTGACATTCCAGGACTGGACCTCAAAAACAACCCTGCTGCCGTCGGGAGACCAGGACGGGTTGCGCAAAAAGGGAGTCGAGAAGCCTTGTGCTTGACATTGTCAGCTGGGTGTAGTTGAGGCCCTCGCTGGGGCTGCCCTTGATGAGGAAGCCAATGTTGGTGCTGCTGTTGCCAATAAAGTGCGGGTTGAGCTTGAGATACGGCCCTGTAGTATGCTGCGTGGCTGTGCCGTTGGATGCTGCTGCAATGGCCACGCTGAAAATCTGTGAGGTCACGCGCCGCTGCTCAAACACAAAGCCATGTGAGTCGTATGTGGCTTCGACTGTCATGGCGCTGTACACCAGCCGCTGGCCGTCCGGGACCACTGTGGCGTGCCTAGCGAGAAGCCCCTTTGCGTGGCCACCTGGCGGAAGTCGGAGCCATTGGGCCGTACAATGTACAGGGACAGCTTCTGCGTGTGCTCCCAGCCGGTGCCGTTGCTGTGGCCGGTCCAGTCGGTCTCGCGGTCCGAGCTAAAGGCAATCCACTGTCCATCGGGCGACCATGCCGGGCGGAAGTGGCCATGGGGCTGCTCGGGTTGGATGGTTTTGTCAATGGGAGATCCGTCAAATTCATCGGCAAAGATGGGCCATGGCCACCCACGCCCTGTACCCAGATGTTGGCCGTATGGTTGCCCTGGGTAGACACGTACGCGAGAGTCGTGCCATCGGGCGAGAGGGCACCGTTGTCTTCAAAGACATCGCTCCCGACCACAGTCTCGAGGTCAGTGCCGTTGGGGTGCACGCGGTAGACATCGGCCTGGCCATCCCCCCGACGCTCGCTGGTGAAGATAATCCACTGGCCATCGGGTGACCATGATGGGTGGAGGTCAAAAGTGGGATCTGTTTTGTTCTGGGGAAGCAAGAGCGTGGCATTGCTGCCGTCTGCATTGGCAACAAAGATCTGCGAGGTGGACGGCGCAATGCGGTTCATGTAAAAGATGCCCTTTGTGCCATTGGCAGCCCTCGGATCATGAGAGTGAGCATTGCGCACGACGTGCACCTGTGAAGGGGATCGGGAGGCGAGATGGGAGATATGGCCGGCATATGGACAAGCAGCTGCAGGCGGGTGTGCCATAATGCCCAAGGCGACAGTCAGAACGAGGTAATACATCTTGCCACGGTGAGAGTGACTGTCAAGACCAGGCCGAGAAGGATCTCTCGGACAGGACCCCTAGGACAAGACCCCCCGAACGACCCCTCGAAAGTTCACGACGAAACCAGCTACATATGAACGATTGTCGGTTATTTGGACGACAGAGCAAAAACACACATGGCCGTACTTGGTGGTTCTCGGCCGAGCTTTCTCGGGTTGCGCAGTGGGCAATCTACGTGCCGTCTCCGGATCTGTTTGGCTATATTTGTTCCCCAGTTTCATGAGCCTTTCGCGTCGTTGGAACAGCCTATCACCGCGCAGCCAATTACCTCGATATCAGCCTGGGACGTTAGTGTCTGCCGTCCTCGTTCGTTTTCTCGTCCGTTTTGCTTTTTCCGATTTGTCTTCATAAAAGAGCTTATTTCAGCCAATTTTGCTTGTTCGCTCTCGCTATCTCACTTGCCGTGGCCTCGTCGCCAATTCACTCGGCACCAGTATCTCGGTGTTAATGAAGGTGAAGGAGTGAGGAGGTAACGAGATACGGCCGCTTTGCAAAATGGAGCTATGTCCGTTTGGTAAACGTCCAGGCTGCGGCGCTTGCATGGGCCATTTACGTTGCCTTTTTCCAGCCTTTTCACCCCCATCCAATCAGCCCCAAAAACCTACGCTCTACGCTCTCCCCTTTGCTGGCAACAAGTGCTGCATGGTGCAGACATGTCTAGGCCGATTGAGGAATGGCCAAAGGGATCGCCGTCCGGGGCTGCTATCGCGCCTTTTTATCTACCCTGAAAATAGGTGACAAATACAGAGAACCGGCCGCCAGGATTGCATTTTGAGTTCCTGCCGTATCCGGCTGCCATACAAAAAGTGTACCTTAGTCCAACCGGACGGGCAGGCAGGGGTGTCGACTTTGCACTTTCCGGTTCCGGATAGCCACTTAGAAGCCGCAAAAGAGTGGAGATCCGGCAAGCTGGCTGGAGTGGGGCGTATGAAAAGGACGCTAGGGATCCAACGGAGAAGCACCGAATCGGCATACCGGACGGCTCTTTCCGAATCTGGACTAATACAGCCTTGTGTTGGTTCTTGGAGGACGTCACCACTCATCGCCAAAGCATACACCAGAGGATATAAAAGGAGGCGCGGTCGTCTTTGACACGGCATCTAAAATTCAAGGAGTATACGGAGCATATACGAAGCAATACAAAGGAATCGTAATACGTCACCGAACATCGCCCAAATCTTGCCTTTCCCCGTTCTTCTCGACATTGTCCTCTTTTTCTTCGCCTTCCTCTCTCCTCACAATGGTGTCATCCAAGAATGGTGCCAAACACGGCTCCATTCTTCCCAAACCAGTTCATCAAGAACCAGTTCCGCACAAAGCCACACCCGACACCCAAAGACACCAACCTGTCCGGCCAGGTGATGATCGTCACGGGCTCCAACACGGGCCTCGGCCTCGAGTGCGCCAAGCAGTTGCTCAGCTACAAACTGTCCCACCTCATTATGGCCGTGCGGTCTGTTGATAAGGGTGAGGCTGCTGCAGCACCGCTTCGCAAGCAGTTTCCCTCCGCCCAGATCAGCGTATGGCCGCTCGACATGACGTCGTACGAGTCCCTGCAGCAGTTTGTGGCGCGTGTCGAGACGGACCTGCCGCGGCTCGATGTGGCTGTGCTCAACGCCGGCATTGGCTTCCAGCCGTTCCAGATTGTCAAGGCTACCAACCGCGAGCAGACGGTACAGGTCAACTACCTGTCGACCATGCTGCTGGCATCCTGTTGTTGCCCACGCTCAAGAGCAAGTCACCCGCGGGCAAAGCCTGGTCGGCTGACCATCTCGACGGCCATGCTGTCGGCCACGGCCAAGTTCCCCAACAAGAACAAGGTGCCACTGCTACCCTCGTTCAACGACGAGTCCATCTTTGACATGTCCGACATGTACGCCACGTCCAAGCTTCTGGGCCAGCTGTTCCTGTGGAAGCTGACGGACGCCGTGTCCGCCGACAATGTGGTCATCAACATGGTAGAGCCGGGCTTCATTAAGGGCACGGACCTGCATCGTGAGCGGCCCGGTATGGTGGCAATTTATGCTGGGCATGATGAAGGCAGCGGCGGCGCGCACGGTACAGCTGGGCGCGACGGCGTACATTGATGCAGCGGTGGTCAAGGGCAAGGAATCGCACGGGTGCATCCTGGGAAACTGGGAGATTGAGCCGTACGTGCCGTTCGAGTTACTCGGCCGAGGGCAAAAAGGTGATGGAGCAGCTGTGGACCGAGACGCTTGCTGAGTTCCAGTTTGCCAAGGCCGAGCAGATCATAAAGTCTTTGTAAAGAGAGAGGAAGAGTGTGGATTTGATATATCCTCTGAATTAATTTTAATTAATATGCTAGGGGAAAAAAGAAGAAATAAAAAGAAAAAGAAAAAGAAAAAGAAAGAAAAGAAAAGAGATCATCTTCATCTACTTCATCTTAGCCACAGACCAAGCTAATTACGCCACATCACCGTTCCTTCCCACCTATTCTGCAATAGGACAAAAGTCGTAGTAGCCATCGGCATTGTTGCCCCACCAGGGTGGGAAGATGACCGTCTTGCCACCAGCACCAAAGACGGCAAACGACAGGACAAACAGCACCAGCAGCACTGCACCGTCCCAGGCACCCGTAACCATGTACATGTAGTTCTTGAAGATGCGCGGCTTGTAGTTGCGCAGGTAGTACTGGCAGAAGAAGCCGGCGGCCAGCTGGCTGAAGATGACGCACGTCTGCGACTGGTTGTAGGGGGAATGAAGCCGGCGTACTGGATGAACTGCGGCAGGTTTGATCAACGACAGGTCGAAGCCGCGGAAAGTCGGCTTGAAGCGCACAAACACCCAGTGCGCGAGCACGAGACCAGCACCAATGGGCAAGGCCGGCGGGCACCAACTGGTAGATTGTGCCGGCCTTGTAGAGGTAGCCCGCCAGCGCCCACGAGGCGGCGTTTGGTGTTGTACGACTGGATGGTGGCGCCACTCCAGGCGCGCTGCCGTTGCCGCTCACGAAGCAGCTCGCGGTTTCCCGGTGACAATGCCAATCATGACGCCGTAGCTCACAAACCCGCCGAGTATGGTGCCGTAGATCTGCGTCAGGAACATGGTGCGGGGCGGGATCTTGAGGTACTCGCCGAGCTTGAGGTCGTTGCACAGGTTGACCGTGTTGGCAATGAGGTTGTGGACCACGCTGCAAAGTACATGTTGCCCACGGGGCGCCCCGGCACGGCAAGACCGGCAATCATCTTGCTCAGGTTGTTGGTGGCGATGCCATTGCCGTAGCGGGCGTAGAGCAGCGTGCTGAACGGCGCGAAAAAGGCGCCGATTGATGAGCGCGACAATGTACGCCCACACGGGCAGCGTGACGTTCTCGCCGCGTGACGACGACAACGCCCAGCACAAAGCTGACGACGAAGCACGGCCACGTACCAGTAACCAGGGCACCTCGGTGTAGTGGCGTTCCATGTGCGCGTGCTGTGTGCGGATCCGTGGGCGTGCGCCGGCGCGCATCTTTGAATGCCTTGATTGTGTCCTTGCCCCAGAAGAGGATGCAGTGTGCCGCCAGGGCGCCAATGGCGGCATTGGCAATGAATAGGCGTAGGCAAAGCTAGCCGCCAGGCGCGGCGGGCCGTACTCTGCCAGCGCGGCTTCGTGTCGAGCACGCCCTGGACAAAAGACCTCGGATACGGGTAGGCCGTGCCGTTGGCCATCTGCAGCGATGTTGACATGAAGGGGAAACGACTTTGGCGTCCCAGCCGTTGCCGTAGTAGATGGCCAGCATGACAATGTAGCAGACAAAGAAGCCGGACGCCATGTGTGCCTGGAGGATCAGAGGGAGGGACGTCGTGAACGATTGGATCTGGTGGAGGGACCGTTAGCGCGGAGGAGGAGGAAAAGAAGGAGCAGAGAGGGGAGGGGGAGAAGAGGACTAACGTATTGCCAGTCAAAGGAAAAGGAAAAGAGGCCCAGGCCCTCGTTGTTCAGCGAGCCGCCAAACAGGTTCGTCAGCACGGCGCGCCTTGCTGCCCGTGGCCTTCATCGCCGCCAAGCAGGGGATCGAACACGCTGTTGAGCCACACGGCCAAATGTACGCCGGCAAGAACTCGTAGCCCGGTCATGGTGGCAAAGGCAATCCAAAACGCCCGCAGCGGACCGCTGCTCTTGACCTCCTGCCAGTGCAGACCCTGCAGCGTCTTTACCGTCGGCAGCGTGCCCCAGTAGACGGACTCGACGTGCCACCACGGCAATGGGCCGCAGCACACCGGCCAGGCCGTAGCCAAAGAGGCCAATCGAGATGGTAGCGAGTACAATGGTCGTGGCGGACAGCGGCAGATCATAAAAGAGATTCTGGGCTGCAAAGACGAGGCTGACGGCCGACGCGTTAGCCGCCGACGTCGCTGTGATGGCACAGACGCGTGCTCCTTGAGCTGCCAGGGACCCGGGTTGATAAACCGAAGAATGCGGAGACGCAGGGGTGGTTTTTTCGTTGGATCGGCGCCCTCGGGGCGAGCCTCCTGCCACGCAGCCACCAGCTTGCCGCTTGGGGAAGCACCCGCCGCCCAGGCTTGCCCAGGAAGTAGGCAATGAGCACGACGAAGGTGCCTGAGATGGAAGCAGCCGTGGCTTTGAAGTGTAGATTTGCGTCATGACCGCCTGGAAGGCCGACAGCACGGTCGCAAGAAGCACACTGCGAAAGGTGAGCGAGGCGTCATAGTCGTCACGCAGCGGCAGCAGGTGTGTGGATGCATCGGCGCCCGTGATGATAATGGCATC
>JADMNF010000303.1:0-19793 GCA_016097085.2 Sporothrix curviconia
GCAAAAAGAAGTGAAATGAAAAAAGGCAACGAAAAAAATGCGACGCGTTCGAGGAGTATCGGCAGAATATAAGCAGATAAATCCCAATAAATATAACAGAATAGAAAAATGTAAGAACAGAATAATTAGGGGAAAAGTATGCATGGAGAGGAGAAAGTAACAAGACACAATATGAAAAGAAGTGAAATGAAAAAAGGGAAAAGAACAAAGTAGCTGAAGCGCAAAAACAAGGCAACATAACGGGGTATCAATATTATCAAGTAACATCATAAATCAGAGAGCACAGCCAAAATAACAGGTAGTCTGCTTGCACTCTAGATGGCTCTTCAGCGGCGTGAGACATCGGGCACGTGCAACGACAGATGAATGTGCGGAATCAGCCAGAGCACAAACAGGAGGCCAAACAAGACACTGCAAAGCGGCAAGTAATGGCGCTGCACGGCGTCGGCCACGTCTGCAGGGCACCGATCTGCCCCAGGTGCCAGATACCATAGACTATGGCGCCCGCCAGAAGGAGGGCCCAGAAAAATGAGCAGCCAGCTCATTCCAGAGCCGTGCTGCCGGACTTGCGTGGGCCTGCCATGGCGTTTTTGGACGTGTGCAGTTTGCTCGTGTCGTTGGCCGGCTGCCAGATTGCCACAAAGAGCTCGTCCGGTCGGGAGCGGGCGCCTCGTGGCCTGGTCCGCAGCGCTGCCGTCGAGGCCAGCCAAGGCCCCGTCGGGAATGGCCATGCGCCGCTTGGCGTCCTCAAAGTACTCCTTGCCGCCAATGGCCGTGAGGTCCCGCAGCGGGTTGGCAGCACGCCGCAGGTATGCTGGAGAACGGTGCGTCCTCGGCCACGCTTGTCTCGACGAGAACGGTACGATCTTTTGCTGGCCGGTCCAGTCGAGCGCCTGCGCGTCGCGGGGCCGCTGCGCGTGCTCGAGGGTTGATGTGGAGGAGATCGTAGTACTGGCGCTGCTGTGATGGACGCGGTAGCGCTCTTGCATCTGGGTGTGTTTGCCTCTGCCATGTTCAGTTCGTTCCCGCCATAGAGGTTGCTAAAACTCGAGGCCGTTCAAAGCCGCAGCGGTACTCCAGCGTCTTGTGCTCAGGCCGTACGTAATGCGTCAGGCTGTGGCCTTGGTGAGGACCAGCGTCGCGAAAGCTAAGCGCTGCAAGAAGCCGTCCTTTCCGCAGACATCTGTCACCTGGTCGGCTTGCGCGACATCAAAGTTATGCACGGGTTGCGTGCTTGTGCCACCACCATGGGTGCGTGCCGCCGTTGTACTGCGTCAGACGCGCCAGGTGCTTGCTTGAACGTGCTGGACATTGTGGCGCCTCGTACTCTTGTGCCATAGACCGCAGCGTCGAGGGCGTGTAGTAGCTCGGGATGAGCCGCAGACGTGCGTCGGGATGCTCTGCACGGTACAGCGGTACAGTTGCTCGTCCCAGCTGGCCTCGGGGTGCTCGCCACGGACGAAGGCGGCACGGTTGGCCTTGAACACCGTGTTGATGAGGTTGTCCCCCATGGAGCGGCGCAGACAGTCGAGATCTGCCATCTTGTGCGCCAGGTCCGCGAATATGAACATGGCGCCGCCACCGTATGCACTGGGGAGGTACGTAGCGAGGTCTGGGTTGACAAAGCGGTCGTCGAGGTTCTTAGTCGTGGTCGCATTGCCGTACGTCTCGTGCTCCCACAAGAATGGTTGTACAGCGTGGTGCCATTGTGGAACGTCCAGTCCGACCAAGGGTCGCTCGGTAAGCCCAGCCACATGCTGCTGTCGAGGTCCGGCTCAAAGAGGCTGCGTCCGATGCGCGGGTCGTAGCCCTTGCGCAGACCGCGGTGCTCCTGCAGCTTCGCCACGAGGCGGCCCATGTCCGGCACGAAGATGTCGTCGTCCAGCAGCGCGTAGACCAGAACGTCCCACTTGTCGGGCTGGCGCATCTCGTACTTGCTCTTGTACATCTTGCCATCTCCGTCCTTGATCTTCTGCTCGTTGCTGCACCGCGGGCCGACCGTCGCCGAAGCTGGAGTAGCAGTACATTCCATCCAGCCCAGCAGGTTCGCGTACCGGATCGAGTCTGCATCGGGCACGACGGGCAGCGGGTGCACGTCCTGGGGACCGCCACCGACACCCTCGTTTCATGTGGCCCCAGTCCTCGACAATGTCAAAGAAAATGCCACGCTCCGTCAGCAGGTCCCGGATGGTCGCGGTCTCGTTGTTGCGCGGCCGGTGCAGCGCCAGGTACAAGAACGCGCCGTTGGACTGCCCGTTGCCATCCGGTGAGCCAGCGCGCCCAGTCGTCAATGGCGGCAAAGTCGTTGTTGTGCAGGCCGCGAGTACGTGGTGCTGATGCCCACCATGAGACCCGAGGCGTCGACTGCCGCACCCTTGGGCACCCCGGGCAGCAGCGGCGGCTCGCCCTCCTTGCGCTCCGGCACCCGCCTCCACTCGGACTTGAAGAACACCTTGCCCTGCTTGTTCGTCTTTCCACCAGCGACCTCCTTCCAGACGTCCTCCGCGGGCTCCAGGTTCTGCACAAAGCCGCGACCGCTCGTGGGCAGCTGGATGGCGCCCTTGGGCAGCTCCAGGTGCGACATGCTGGCCTTGACGGTGGGGACCACCTTGGCGGGCGCGACCGGAGACTTTTTCTTGCCCTTATCCTTCTTCTTGCCGCCCTTGGTCTTCTTCTTGGGAGTCTGCGTGGGCGTCGCGGGCTCGGGCGCAGACAGGAAACGTTCCACGTCGACGTTCTTGGGCGTCTCGTTGACGAGATTGATGCCGCCGTCGGCAATAACAAACTTGACGTCGCCGTCTGTGACCACGACCGACGTGCTGTTGGCGGTGATGGTGACGAGGCTCGCCTCGTCGTAAGACACCACGATGCCATTGTTTACTGGCTTTTTGGTATTTTTGGCATTTTTGACGGCGCCGTGCTTGAGCATCTTGTCCAGGGCCTTGCTGCCGGTCGTGTCCGAGATCAGGGGCATCTCAATGCCCGTCACGTTGTTGGCCTCGGCGGTGCTGAAGTAGTCCTCCAGCTCGGCAAAGGGGGCGTCGATGATGGTGTTTGTCGACTTTGGTGGCATCTCCGTTGATTTTGTTTTTGTCGTCTTTGCTCTTGCCGTCTTTGCTCTTGCCGTCTTTGCTCTTGTCGTCTTTGCTCTTGTCGTCTTTGCTCTCTTGTCGTCTTTGCTCTTGCCGTTCTTGGTGGCGTCAGCCTTTGCAGCTTCCGCCTCCGAGGCAGCTTCCTTTTTGACCGCACTGTTCCCCGGCGCAGTGTCCACAGCCACATCGTGGCGCTTCACTGGGGAGCTCTTTCCCTCCACGGCGTCAATTGCAGCCTGGATGCTCTCACTAATCTTGTCATGCTCTTTTTGCCACTCTTTGATGCTCTGGAGTGCCGCGGCCAGGACAGCGGCGTTCTTTTCCTCCTTTGACAACTCAATGGCTGGCGTGGCCACCTCGATGTCTGCCTCGGCGGGCTGTTGGACAGGCTTTTGAGCAGGCTTGTCGTCCGTTTTGGGGGCCGGCTTTTCTTCCGGCTCTGGGTCGGGAAGCTCGGCGTTCAGCATGTCAAACAGCTTCTTTTCTTCATCTGACACGTCGCCCGGAAAGACCCTCACCGGCCTTGTCGCTCGGGTGCGGGACGGAATAGGCTTTGAGATGGCCGTCCTTGTACCTGTATACCCAGAGGCCGTCGAACCAGGCGGCGAACTCCTCGTTGACCGTTTCATCGCCATGTCCGTCGCTGCCACCGTGGCCCGTCTTGACGACTCCGTTCTCGGTGTCGACCTTGGCCTGAATCATGGCCTGCGCAATCTTCTCGCCATCTTTTTGGTGTTGGCAATCTCTTTACGGATACGCTGCTGGTCCGCCAGCAGCTGCTTGATCTCGGACTTGGTCTTGCCCATGTGGCCCTCGGGGTACTTTTCACCAAAGTCGTTGAGGTACTGCAGCTTGACGTGCCGTTCGTCTGCCTTGATGGCCGCGCGACCAGGCATGTGGATGTTGTGGAAGCCCCCGTCCGACGGATGGAAGCCAAAGGGGCCCGGCACCAGGTCTGTTCCATGACGTGAAGCGACGGTGTGTGGTCGTCGACGGGGTGGCTGGCGGTGGGGTAGTCTGCCGTCTTGTTAAAGGTTTTGGCGTCAAACAGCGGCGCAAACTGCACGGCCTGGTACTTGAAGTCGCTGCCGAGGTGGTGCTTGTCCACGAGGTAGTTGACCAGTCGGTCAGGTCTGCATCCTTGAAGCTGATATCGACGGGCTCTGCCTCGGGTTCTGCAGCAGCTGTCCCGTTCACAGCCGCGGTCCCGGTAATAACGGCGCTGGTTTTGCCAGCTGTGGCAGTGGCCGCCTTTGTTGGTTCAAAGACCCACACCAGCAGCAGCCACACCAAGCAGCAAGCCACACTGGTGGCAGCGGCATCGGTAGCAGCTGCCATCAACGGCAGTCGTAGTTGTCAAGGTGCCGTCCGTGGTGGCGGTAGTAGTGTGGCAGCCTCAATATTGGCAATCTCGGTCGTGATCGTGGCAGTGCTTCCGTCCTCAGCCGTGACAGTGGTTGTTGCCAAGACTGTCTGGGTGCCGAGTGCAATGGCCACAGCCTTTTTCGGCCCATAGTGCTCGCGGAGGCCAAAAGAACCAGAAACTGATGGAAGCGAGGAGAAGGAGAAGGAGAAATCGCACGCGGAAGACCCGCCTCGGTTTCAAAAGCCCAAGAGCGCCAGCGGTTGCGTGACAAAAAGCTTGCCAAGGTAGAAGACACTGGACAAGACAAAGATGAAACCGTAAATAATCATCTTGGCCCCCTCAGCACCAATGTGCCAACCCAAGAGGCCGCCCTGTGGACCTGTAGTCTCGTCGCAAACCGCGGAAGCGATGGCATGTGGATGCGGAGTGTGAGTGTGGAGAGAGAAAGCCCGGTGGTCGTGTTGCGTGGGTAGTTCTCGGCAATCGGCGCCAACAAGATGGTCTGGAACCCATTTGCATCAAAATCAGGTTCATTGTCATGAGGCCCAGATTTGGAGAGAGAAACGCCACTTGCCGGCCCATTAGACCAATATGCCGAGGGCGCAAGAGGATGCAACTCGCCGGGAAGCCATTAGGCCTGCGTCGACCAACAACTTGGCCTGGATGCCGCGAATGCGCGACCACTGAACAAATGACCGCCGGTTGTAGTCGCGGACGAATTTAGCAGAAAATAGGGACCCGGTCCAGGTCAGGCCGCCGGCAAACATCTTCCAGATAAAGGCCACGGTGGGATCCAGGACCCGGCGGACTGGTCTGTACTTGGGCCCGATCTTGTGAAACAATCCGAGGTCAATATTGTCGACAGCCCGGAGCATCACAAGGATACCATTCGTGGTCCAAACGCCTATGACCAGGAGGACTGTCCGCGGACCAGCCAGCACGCTGGCCGGGTGATGGCATTCATAATTGTGTGCTTGTTTGTGTTTGATTATATAACTGACTGGATAGTCCCAGTGACCCGAGCAGGTCTAAAGACGGTCAGTTTGATGGGCAGACGAGGAAGTGCGTGGGAATGGTTTGATACTCACCTTTGCAAGTCTCAGCCGTACTGGATTTGGTCTTGTGATGTCGTCTCCGTCGGGTTGTCAGGTTAAGTGATAACCGAGGCAGCACTATGTTGCGATATTGTGGGATCTTCGATGGTTGACACTGAACAACACGTCAAAGTTTGCTACATCACACGGCAATAACAGTAGAGACACGGAGGCGAAGTGGATGTGGGTAAGGAACGCCGAAAATAGTGTTTCCGTGACGATATAGAGAAAAAAGGAGAGCCTCGGGAGAGTAGGCGTTTGGATGTGAAAGAAAAGGCAGATGCCTACTCGCTCATTAGGAGTGAAAGGATATAAGAGAAAATAGGAAAAAAGGAAAAATAAAACGAGGACTAGAACAAGAATACTGCGTGAGAAGCGAAAAGACAGGGCAAAGCGGTTAAAATCAAAGTAGGCGGTGGCAAGCCCTTAAAACAAGAGAGTGACTGCGGGCATGAACCCAACCTTGGGGGGGAATCGTCTTCAGACTTTCTTCAACACGGCAACAAGATTACTCCTTTAGGCAATATGTTGAACCTTTTTCTCAGGGTTTAGGGCTTATTAGGTCTGTGTTTTTGTGCGGCTTCTGCTTTCAAAAGACTGAGAAGACAAGACAAGAGGGAGGGCAGATGACTACAGCAAGAGTTGTGGTAACTCGATGTATGAAACAAGCATGCTTCTACTACGGAATGAAGAAGACTTTCATGGGAAAGTAAACAGACTCTGTGTCTGAATAATGCTTGCCAATTATTCTTCTTCCGTCAGCCTGTTGGTTCGGAGGAGAATGCCTTTTTGTTTTCGTGATTTATTTCTAGCCAATCAGCAGCTGCGAATCGTCTAAAGCGACAGCCTTTTGCTTGCCCGCTTTTCTATGAGTCTAAGTCTGGGCCAACAGCATCTCTTTCGTGTTTAAACCCCACAAAAAAGTTAGCTTTACCTGCCAAAAAAAAATTAGAGAGGCCACACTAACAGCCCTTTATTTTGCATCTTACATCGCTCTCATCTACAGCTCATAGGCCTCACTTTTGACAGGGCCCTTTTTAGTAGTGCAAACAGTACTGCGTGCCTCCTAAATCCTTGCGCGTACTTCTAGGCAGTTTTGGGCGGCCTGTTTTTGCCCGGATGCTCACGTCCCCTGCAAAATCCAGTGCCTGTCTTTGACTCCGGGTGGTGCCAGCTTCGAGAGGAAAGGGCTATTGCTGACCAAAACGTTTTGCATTGCCTCACCAACCTACCCCCTCTCTACGGCGATCGCCTTCTTTTTGCCAACAAGCCCCAACCGCACTCAGCCCCGCCTGAACAAGACACCGGGACTAAGAACGTCTGCAGTGTGTCACGGCTCTTTCGGGTTTGCATTCATTGCGCACAGTCGGCTCCACCACAACCACCCACTCCACTCCAGAAAAACTCCAAAGGGCTTTTATCAAAGGCCAAATGGCGGGGCCCGAGGCGATCGAGACACCGGGCCCGACGTAAGCCCAGAGGGGCAAACGGCACTGTTGTATGTTTGTGGATGGGGAAAAACGGTAAAGATGGCCAGGAGGGCCTTGCGCGGCAGCATCTACGTGCCGCTGAGTTTGGCGGAGACCAGAAGGAGCGCCAAAACGGCGGGGCCGGCGGACCTGCCATTGACGACCCACCGCAGCAAGGTGTTTTTTACAACCTTATCCAGCTAGTTCAACGCGACTGACGTGCTGTGGCAATGTCAAGGCGTACGGTAGCCGAACCCTCATGAAGAGCAGTTTGCTAGCAAGGAAGCCTTTTTTGCCTGAAAAAAGAGCAGTTTGCTAGCAAGAAGCGCAAGCGCAAGGAAGAGCGCCGCTGAACAAGGCAAACGAACTGGGTCAGTCTGCCGTCTGCGTCTGCGTCTACAATCTGGCATCAGCAACTGGCGGCACCAGCACAAAGGAGAGGTAGAGGCAACGGGGAGGGAAGAGCAGGGGACAAGCGAGGTGATTATGGAGGATATCGAGCTGTTCGAAGGGCGAGAGCGGCCAGCCAAAGTGGACAAGCGTTCAGAGGGCGAGACGCCACGCAAGCGATCACGGAGCATCTGTCCGGGATGCAGACAGCAGAGACGGTGCAAACGACCAAGACAGCAGCTGACAGCGAGTCGCTGCCCCAACAAGAGCAGCCCCCTCATCCTGAGTCAGCCCACGCTTCGACCGCATCACAAGCCAAAGCACAGCCGCCAGACATTCGCATCCTCGACGCACTGTCCGCCACAGGGCTGCGTGCTCTGCGCTACGCGCACGAAACTGCCCTTTGGCGTGTCTGTCACTGCCAATGACCTTCTCGCCGCCGCCACCGAGTCTATTCGCCGCAATGTCGCGCTGAACGGCCTCAGCGATAAGATTGAGGTGACACAGTCCGACGCCCTCGCGCACATGTACACCGTGGTAGCCAAGGACCTGACAGCCGTGGCTGAGGCCAATGCTGGGCTGGGGCTCAAGAACCACGAAAAGGGCGCACCGCGGTAACAAGCGCAGCGACAAAGTACGACGTCAATCGACCCTCGACCCCTACGGCACGGGCGCCAACTTCTTTGACGCGGCCGTGCAGTCGTGCGCAGCGACGGTGGCCTTCTGTGCGTCACGTGCACAGATGCAGGCGTCTGGGCGTCCCAGGGCTACCCGGAAAAATGCTTTGCCCTGTACGGCGGCGTGCCCATGAAGGGTGCGCAGTTCGCACGAGGCCGGCCTGCGCATCGTTCTGCACGCGCTTGCGTCGTCGGCGTCGCGCTATGGCCTGACGATCACACCGCTGCTGTCGCTGTCCATTGACTTTTACTGCCGCGTGTTTGTGACTGTGAACCGCTCACCCGCGAGCGTCAAGTTCCTGGCCGGCAAGACAATGGTCGCCTACAACTGCGACCAGGGGTGCGGTGCCTGGACGACGCAGCCGCTGCTGCGCACGCACAGCCATCCCAACAAGAAGGGCTCTGGCACATTCTTCAAGTATACATTTGCGACGGGTCCCACGACCAAACCCCGCTGCGAGCACTGCAGCTCCAAGACACATCTTGCAGGTCCCATGTACGCGGGCCCCATCCACCAGGCCGAGTTTATCCAGCGCATACTCGACGACCTGCCCAGTGTGGATACCGACATTTACGGGACCACGCACCGCATCCGGGGCATGCTGCAGACGGCGCTGGAGGAGATTGTCCAGCCGAGGCTCCCCGGCCGCGAGGCAACTCAAATACCAATGGCGAGGCCAAGCAGGGAGGCCGCTGCTGTTGTTGCTGCTGCTGCTGCTGCAGAGCCTGTCTCTCTCACGGGCGACGACGCTCTGGCTGCCGTTGACCCAGCGCCCTTTTTCTTCTTGCCACCAACCTGGCCAAGGCAATGCACTGCAACACGCCAGGCGAGACCCAATCCGCGGCGCGCTCTTGTTGCTCGGCTACCAGGTCACGCGCAGTCATTGCAAGCCGGCAGCATCAAGACCAATGCGCCGTGGTCCGTCCTGTGGGACGTGATGCGTGCCTTTGTGCGTCAAATGGCTCCCATCAAGCGCGAAGAAGATCCGGCCGAGCACAGCAGCATACCGTCTTCTGCGCATCGAGGAGGAGGCCAAGGAAGATGCCGAGGCCGCAGCCGTCGCCAAAGAGGCGGGGCAGCAGCCCGTCAAGCCCAGGCAGGACACCGCTACAAAACGCCTTGGGCGAGAAGCAGGCCATTGTCTTTGACGAGCAGCTCGGCCGCCAGCTCGGCCGCAGCGGCGAGAAGCTCGTCCGGTACCAGCTGAACCCGCGTGAGAACTGGGGCCCCATGAACCGTGCCAAGGGCCACTGAAAAGCACACTGTAAGATGTAGAGAATACGGCGTTGGCGATGTTTTGCCATTTTTTCCTGGAATCACCAAAAAACTTTGGAGTAATTTTGTGATCTCGCATAGCCATATAGACCTTGAAATTTCTATAAAAAAAGTCTGCAATATACGTGACGTGATCGTCGTTGCCGAGAAAGGCGACATCAGCCCTAAAACATGGATCGCAGCTTCCTCCAGCGACTTCTCCGGTCATGGTGAGGCAAAGAGCATAGACGGGATCACTGCTTTTGTGGAAATCGGCGCGGATTACGAGGGCATCGTCCTGCCTTACCTGCTTACCTGCTTACCTGATACGGCAGACAGCAGGTGTAAACAAAGAAAGCTCGACTCGCACCTTCCTCGCAGAGAACAAAGCAAGAAAAGGGGGCTTTGGGAAGCCGCGACCAGGAACGAAATAGGGGCAAGATGGTCGTTCTTTCTTTTTGTAGACATCAGAAGGTCGTAAACGAAACCCCATCTCTCGCCCAATTTTGCGGCTTCTCTTTTCCATTCCAACTTCGCAAACTCGGTGTCACATTATCCCCGTCTTACACCATTTTAGGAACCTTGTGATTGCGAAATTGCACATGCCGAGAACTACCGCGTATTTCCAGGCACACGCGCGGCCCGTTGACACGTTGCGGTGACTACAAAATCGATCAAAAGCGACACTTTGATCACAAAAGAAGAAGAAAAAGAAAAAGAAAAGCATCACGATAGTCTGCACTCTCAACTGTCGACCCCTGTTTGCGACAATGGCAGTCTCGACCAGCGCGGTTAGCCCCGGCACAGCAGTAGCAACTGCGTCAATCAGTGGCCTATGAGAGCAACGAGATCATCATCGCAGCGACGGCGACAGCACCAGCACAGCGCATCCACGACGACGAAGATTCTGTTTATTGTGCGCCGTCAAGAGCAAGACGGCCAGCCAGAGCTCTACCCATGTCTGCTGGCTGCGCGAGCCCAACGCCCTGCAGCTGCCGCAGCATCTGGCGATGATAGTGCTCAGCAAGACCAGTCGTTCTGCATCGTCAGCACCACCGTCGCCACCACCCTTTGCCTTTTGCACAACGGTGCTCGATGAATCAGTAGCAAAAGTGCTCCCAAAAAGGGGTGCTGAGGCGGCAACCTTTTGGCAGACATTGCCCCCGTCTTCCAGGAGGACGATGGCTCTTTATCGCCATCCTCCTCGTCTCTGCACGTGATCGTTTCGACTCGGTCCGGGCTGGGCCAAGCGCAAGCTTTTTACGACGCTGTCCTAAAGCCTTTGGCTGGGAGTGTTTGGCCTCGCGGCTGTCACAGGTGCGGGTGAGGCAGTTCCAAAGGGCCAGAAGTCGTACAACCTCCTGGTGACGAGCAGCTCCCGCTCTATCGCCGAGTTTGCCCAGACGCTCGGCAAAGGCATCGGCGGGAGCACTGGCGCCACCGGCCACGGTTGTCTTGCTGAGCGGTGATGGAGGTGTCGTCGACCTGCTCAACGGTGTGGCCGAGCAGGACGAGGATACGGACGTGCGGCAGCTGCCTGCCATTGCACTTCTCCCCCTTGGCACGGGCAACGCTCTATTCCACTCTCTTCATCGTCCGACTACCTTGCTGCTGCTGCTGCTGCTTCTGCCTCTACTACAGAAGAGAAACACCAAGCCAGCGCCAAAGGGCCCGTCCTCGTTTGTCCTCGGCTTGCGGGCACTTTTCAAGGGCCACGCCGCACCACTGCCCAACTTTGAAGCCCGCTTCTCGCCCGGGTCACACACGGTCAGCTACTCACTACAGGAGGAAGAGGGCAAGGAAGCGGCGCTCAAAGAGCAGGCTGAAAATGTAGATAAGCTGCGCGGTGCCATTGTTGCTAGCTACGGCTTCCACGCACAACTCGTGTGGGAGAGCGACACGCCCGAATACCGCAAGCACGGCGATAAGCGTTTTGGCATGGCTGCGCAGGAGCTGCTCAAGGTATCGCACGCGTACGATGCCGACGTCCGCTTTGTCAAAGCAGGCGCCACGGTTGCTGCACCCAACCGCCTCGGCCGGCGCTTCAACTACGTCCTGGCCACTATGGTGTCGAACCTGGAAAAGACGTTTACGATTTCGCCGGCCAGCGAGCCTCTGGACGGACAGCTCCGGTTGGTTCATTTTGGTGACGTCGGCGGTGCCAAGACAATGGATATTATGATGGCTGCGTACAACAACGGCGCACACGTCGGGATGACGTGGCCGAGCCCGGCTGGCGACAAGCCGGCCGAGGAGGCCATGGGTGATGCCAAGGAGCCGGCGGAGGAGAGCGTCGGATACGATGCCATCGACGAGCTGCAGGTCAACGTGCTCGAGCAGGACTCACGCTGGCGGAAAGTGTAAGTTTCGTTCCTCCCCTTTCTTTTTTGCAAAAGCATCTGCTAATCGACGTTCAGGTGCATCGATGGAACAATTATCGAAATTCCTCAGGGCGGCTGGATGAAAGTGCGCAAGGCGCCGACGCCTGTTTTGCAGATCATTGTAAATCGCGACTGATCTTTCGCTTTTTCGTCTCATTCGATATTACTTACGAACACCAGAACAGCACACAATCATACAGGCAACAGACATGCTTTTTTTTTCTTTTTTTTCATTGGATAGAACACAGGATGAATCTAGATTTTTTGGCTTTTCTTTTCGATGTTTTGCTTGACCGCCCCTCGCTTTACACGAGTGACTTTATGTGCAACGGCTAGTGCCGTCCTGCAATATTCCTTGCTTATAGCATCAGCAGTTTTTTCACTCGTTTTTCCAGCTGGTCTTCGAACTGCTGCACGCCACCTTCCAACAATGTGAGCTTGCCGGCCCGCAACCGGTACACGAGCCTTCTTCCTCTGGAGCCAGTCCCGTCGACACCCCTTCCGTCGTCCCGACCACTTCCGTTGCCGTCGTCATCATCTGGCTCGGATCCAGCCTCGTCGTCAGCCTCGCCTTCAATGGCGCCCCGCATAAACCAGCGGTCGTGCGAGACGAGGACGACCGCGCCTGGCCATGTCCGCAAGGCGCGTCGCAATGCCGTACTTGTTTTCATAGTCGAGATGGGTCGTCACTTCATCCAGAACCAAGCATTGCGGCCGCTGCCACAGCAAGCGTGCCAGCCGCGCAACGGACGAGCTGGCCTCCAGACAGCCGTCGTAGGGGCGTATCGGAGGCAAGACGACCAGGGAGGCCGAGCTCGCCAAGAAGGGCACGCAGATCACCTTCAGACAGCTTGCCCTCGACGTCGCGAGTGAGCAGGCTGAGCGCCGTGAGCGGCGTGCCGTCTTCGTCTGTGGCGGTGCCACTGTCAAGGGCGCGGATGGTGTCCACGGCTTCCTGGGCATAGTAGGCAAGACGCAGCCGCGAATGCATCGTCACAGTGCCCTTGGTCGGCCGATACTGCGCTGGGCCTGCCCACTGGCGGTGATGGCATCGTCACCCACAAGAAGACGAATCAGAGTCGACTTGCCGGCGCCGTTGAGTCCCACGATGCCGATACGGTCGCCCATGTGCACGGTGAGGTCGACAGTGTCGAGTGTCCAAGGCGAAGGCGCGGTGTCGTTTCTACTTGGGCCGTACCTGAAGCAACACCTTCGAGGCTGATCAGTGCGCCCGGGAAGCGCAGTCAGGCGGGTCAGGCAGCATGATATTCATCGCCCGCGCTTCGGGTGGGATCTCAATCTCAGCGCGACGCGTATGGTGAAAACGCCGGCCATATCGCGGTTGAGCTTGAAGCGGTGGCCCTTGGCGTTGGCTCTCGAGACCCAGCGATCGTCCAGCTTCTTTTGGCGCATCTTGGCCTGTCGGATGCGCGTGTCGTCGTTGTTCTTCTTGCCCTCGCGCATGTTGCGTGCAATCGTCTCCTGGAGGTGTGCGCGCTGCGGTCCTGTGCATCCTTGAGCTTGGAGAGATGCTGTCGCGACTCGGCCTGGGCAGCCTCATACGAGGGCAGGTCACCCGTATAATAGGTGAGCGCCTTGTCTTGGAGCAGGATGAGGTGGTCCGTGGCCGCACTGACAAAGTCGCGATCGTGCGATACAAGAATGAGAGTGGGCGGTGAGCGGCCGGCTCGCCACCGCTGGCTGGCTCGTCACCATTCGCGCCCTCGCTGCTAGCCAACAAGACTTTGCAGCCACACAATGCCCAGCATGTCGAGAAAATTCGTCGGCTCCGTCGAAGCAGCAGAATATCAGCGTCTGACAAACAGCGCTGCCGCCAGGGCCGTGCGGCATCCGCCAGCCGCCCGACAGGTCACCGACGGCCTTTGTGGCCACCATGGTGTTCACTGAAACCCAAGACCTGCAGGATGCGTCTGGCGCGCGACTTGATGTGAGCTAGCCGTTGCCGGCTCGGCCTGGATCTGCAGCTCGGCCAGCAGGTCGGCCGCGTCCTGGGTCTCGGCCTGCAGCACCTCCGCTGCGATATCGTCCTCCTTCTGCTGCCACGAACTCTGTTGGCTTCGGCAACCGTTTTTTCGAGTGCCGTCAGCGCTTTGCGTGCCTGCACGCCACGGGCTCCGCTGCGCATCCGAGCATTCTTGTCGAGCACAAAGAGCGTTTCTGCAGGCGGTCGTGGCGGAGCTTGCGCAGAGCCCGCAGTGCAGCATAGGCGTCGTTGGTGTCGTCGTCGGCAACGGTGGCGTCAATGCCAGAGAAAGAGCTAGTCATGTCAGTTCCATCGTGTTCCTGTGTCTCGTAGCCTCTGCCTCTTGTCAACGGTTGAGGGCACAGCGGCTCACTTTGAATCTCTTGCTCAAGTTCGTCTTTGGCAGTTGCTCGCTCCATCACCTCCTCCAGGACGGTACGGCGATTGGACTTGCCATTGCTCCTTCGTTGCTGTCATTTGTCTGCTGCAGGATGGAGATACGTGCCTCTTCCGTGATGCCGGGAGAATCAGCTTCTCGGCAAATGGCACGAAGAATGGCTGTGGGTGTTAGCTGTGTGTCGGTCACTATCACGCTGTCTGTTAATTGCACACCCAGTTACGACGTACTACGACTTTCCGGTTCCGTTCCGCCCGATCAGAGCATACCGCTGGCCGGCTTTGAGCCGCAGCGTGGCAATCCGACAGAAGTTCCAGGCCCGTGCTGCGGCTTGCAGCCTTGCCTCTGGCTTTTCGTCGCACCAGCTGGTAGCCTGCCGTGACGGCAATATTCAGGCCGTTGATATTCAAGCTGTTCCTCGTTAGAGCCTACTGGCGCTCTTTGGTCATCGCCTCAAAAAAAAAAAAACCGACCTCGCGATAGTTTGGACTCTCATTTGGAACGCGGGTCTGTCTGCACGAGACCTGGATCGCCGAGACCGAGTCGGAGTTCATGCACGCCATGATGGCTCAAGCCTTTCCGAAGCTGGGCTGTCGATGGGGTCCGGCATCTACCATCCAAGGCCTGGGTGGCCATTGCGAGCAGCTTATATGGATGCGCAACAAACAACCTCGAGTTTTCAATGTTCTACTTCGATAACAGCTCCAAAAGCTATCATTCATGCAGCTAGCATCTCCTCGTGGAAATGGCCGTTACACAGCATCTAGAAAAAGGACTCGAACAGTACATGTGCGGGACGCAGCCGATTCGCCGCCGTGCTTGTTGTTCGAGTGTGGCTTTGGGATATTGTTTTCATCTCGCCTCCACAAAATAAAGTCGCAACAAGCTACCCCAATGACGAGATATCATTCTTGGTTGTTAGCGCCTGGCCTTCTGAGTCACCGGGGCGCCGGGTTGAGTCAAGCGCGGTACAAAAAGCGTTAGCTCGCGGCCTACAAACTCAAAGAAGCGGTACGTATCTCAGGCATTTGGAGTTTACAGCTGACAACTTACATGGAAAGTAAAAGGCAGGGGCAAGAGATAAGCCAACACGCTGAACAATCAGGGAGAGGGAGAAGAAGAAGAAGAAGAAGAAGAAAGAAGACAAAATTGCAGAGACAAAATGCTTTCTTCTAGAGTTCAGATGTTCTTTGCCGTGTTCTCATTCATCCGAGTTGGCAAATATCGCGACTGTCGAGAGTCGCATGAATGCAGTCCTCGCCTCCAGAGAGGGTTTCACACATCTTTTCCATGTTTTCTGCGACTCTGGCTTCTCATTCTGATCCCTTTCCTCCTCTTTCAAGCGAAAACAAGATCATCGTCGCCAATGTTCATCAAGACAGACAGGCGTCTCTAGTTGAAGATTTGACTCTCTTTGAAAATGGCCATTGTGGCCACGATTATCGCCCTGTTTGGCATCTTGCTCTTGGGCTTTCAGGCCATTCCCATCATTGATAACAGCGACAGCAGTGACAGCAGCGACAAAAAAAGAAAACCCCAACTGTGAAAGCTCACCGATCCAAGTCCAGAGACACCAGCATCCATACATTCCAAATCATTGTCGCCTCCGCCGCGTCCAACTTCTTTACGAGCGCCGTCCATCTCCCAGGAAGGCGGTTGGCTTGTTCGCCACGCGACGAATCCCAAAGGTTCACACGTCTGCTTTGTCGAGAAACCCGCAGTTGTCGTTGAACCCCCATCGCCCGTCTTCGGCAAGCCTTGCTTGATGTTGATGGCGAGCACGTTTACATGCGTACAAGCGAGTTATGACAAGCCTGGGCACCCACCGAGCAGGCCATCTACGAAGCTTGTCACGAACATCGGATTTTTCCCGGGCGAGCAGCCAGCCAGCGAGCGGCTGTTTTAATATCCTTTCCGCAAGGCAATGCTTTTCGTTGTATCTCATCATAATCACTTGACGTCCAGTTGACATAAACTTGCATGCAACAAACAAGCCACAGAGCTCGCTGCCATAGGGAAATACAGCGCAAGGCGCGCGGTCATCATACTCGAAAGAGTGATCCCGCGAGATTGGAGGAGTGCGACTGTTTCCTGCGGACTACTCGCCACAAGGTCGAGACCAACTTCTATTGGCCCAAGCCCCAATTAAGTGCCGCCAACCTCTGGGCGTTTCCAAGTCGTAACGAATGCCGACCGCCTTAGTTCGAGCGAAGGATGATACCCAGCGCCCATAGTGTAGACAAACACAGGGACATTAACCCCTGGGACAGAAAGATACCTGGTCAGTTATCGTGAGCCTCTGCCAAGACACCGGCTTACTCGACAGCGTGCCTTGGCCGGTATGGATTTGTATGCAATTGCTTAGCCTTGACCAAACCCGGCACGGTGCCACTGACCTGACAACTAGCGAGTTCGTATTGGTGCACTTATTCGACGTGTTCAACGCTTTCTGGCGGGAGAAGGAGACGCAGATGGTGAGGGGCTCCGTGGTGGCGATGCCAATTGCTTTGAGGACATGGGCTGTCTCATTCAATACTTCAGCAAGGGAGACGATGCTCTCATGGGATACCTTCTCCGCGGGCGCTATCAGCTGGCTGCAAAGCTGTCTCAACTTGGCTACGAGGAGTGACGTGGCCATTTACGGGACACAGATGCAATCGTGGCAAAAGAGGAACGGGAACTGGTGTACCGTCTGCTGTCAGCGGAAGGGGCTTGAAAAGACTCTCTGTCCGGATATACAAAGGACATTTCTTGAAAGGCACCTTGCGTGCAGCAGCAACGCACCACATGTTGAGAAAGTATTCTCAGGGGCCCATATAAGCAAGATAGAGACCCATGTTCGTGCGGCACTCGGTCAGGTGAACTTGCTTGAGGGGAAGGGGCTGATGGGCAGCTACCTCGCTGTCTTGGATGCTGAGCACTCGAGTATGAGACGAGCAAAAGTTTGTGCTCCCCGGCCGTTTCTCTTTTTAAAGTATCTATTTTTAAGGCTTTTTGACAGCTATTTTGGTTTTCTTGTTTTATCTGCGGCTTTCCATGCCTCGTCAGTTTTCATTTTTTGACGGCACCCTCATGCAACCTGATCCTCCTCCTTTCCGTCCCCATTTGCCCGTTGCCCGCCTCACCCGAGAATATGCACGTCCAATGTACGGGGAACACGGCTTGCTCCCGTCCCTCTAGCCATGCGCCCCTAATTGCTCGGTGAAGAGGCGAACGGGGCAAATGTAAAAGGACTCTCAAAAGTAAAGTAAGACGATATACAATGACGCACACGCCCCCTTCTGCCTTACGTCCCGCTTCATCTATTTTCAACGTGCCTTTTCCAGCCATGTGCCATCGAATATTCTTATGTTTATTGATCTTTTATAAGGCGGTAAAATGACCGGTCTGGTTTCTTTAAAAAAAAAGACTGGGATTTTTAGTTCCAAGTGTGTCCGGAGCTAGTGCCGTGCTGTTCCCACCCCTCTTTCTATTTTTCCCGCTGCACTGTTCCCTTCTCTTACATTTTAGATTGCTGTTTATCATCACACTTCCATTCGTTAATGTCTTAAAAAAACTGTTCCTTTGTTCCTGAAAATCCAGGTGCGATACTTCGACAAACATCAAGCAGGACTAGCCAAGGACGGCAAGAACAGGGCGTCCTGTTCTTCTATGCCGTCTGGATTCATTCACATGTGCTGTCTGCATAAAGGGCTCCCGTTATCTCTCGCTCATGATTGATTCGCCATCATTCACAACTTATTAAGAGGCCCACGCGGCTGAATCTAGAGCAAGGCTGTCGAGTTTGGCGACTCTGACAGTATGCATCGAGCCCATTGAGGTCCACCAAGCAGGGTTTTGATTAAGTGAGAGATGCCTTCCCAGCCTGCCCTGAGCACACATCATACGCTGTTTTCCTCGTTGAAAATAAAGGCTACGTAAAAGGCTTTTGCCCTCCCGCCCCTTGCTGCCTTGTCGGACGCATGCTCCATAGTGGTCCAAGGCGGGAATGATTGCGTGCGCTTGGGTTTTCTTGTGGCGTAAGCTGTAGTCGTGCGAGTGCTGTACATTTGTGGTTCATTAATCTTTATTGTCCCCTGGCCGGCTAATCTTGGCGTAGATCAGGCTGGCGATGTTGGGGGCCAAGATGCAACTACCAAATGTACAAAATCCT
Source organism: Sporothrix curviconia (assembly GCA_016097085.2). Classification (NCBI taxonomy): domain Eukaryota; kingdom Fungi; phylum Ascomycota; class Sordariomycetes; order Ophiostomatales; family Ophiostomataceae; genus Sporothrix; species Sporothrix curviconia. The sequence goes on from JADMNF010000303.1 coordinate 18,259, forward strand.
ATAGGAGAAATGGTAAATGTAAATGGTACTTGAAACTAACGAGTGCGAAAGAACCTCTGTGGGCAACTGTGTTCTTACTCTCAAAGTAGGGCTCCCATTCAGCAAGTATTGTATCTCACAAGAAATCACGCAGAACAAGTTAATACATACTCATAGGTATGTTTTTTTTGGGGTCTCAATGTGAAGAGAAAAGGTTTCAACATCAGCTGCTGTCCTTCAAATGATCACCAGTAGCAAAGAGGCTGGAAAAATCAGACGAAAATAGAGGTACCACACGCGGCTTTTATTTTAGAACAAGTTTGTTTATCGCCGTTTACCCTATCTCTGTTTGTTTCTCTCAATGATTGTAACGATTCAGCCGAGAATAAAAATCCAAATACCTAATCTTGACTCAGCCCCATGACCATGCAGGATAAAGCGATCACCGTTTTCAGCCTACCCCGTTCTCAGAATCTGCATTCTCACAGCATTGCAAGGAACTCGAGTACTCAAGATAAGACAAAACTGGGGCTTTTCCTCGTACGAGCACGGAGTACAAAAGGTTAAAACGGAGGCTGTTCTGGCTGATAAGGGCATAATACGTGCGAAGAAAGAAAAGGAAAGAGAAAAAGGACCACGTGGGTTCACTTCTCTACACCCCCTTCTGCCGTCTTCTTTCCTCCTCCCATGAGGCAAACGCGGGAGTAGAATGGCCACTTTGGCTGTTTGTGGCTTCGTCGGCCCTCACGTAGAGCAAATAAAGTTGAGCAAACCCGGCAAAAAAAGGAACTCTATTTATGGGGCGACCATTGATAAAGAAACGGACAATGGTGAATATGATAATCCGGGAGACAGTCAATATTCAGGGAGGCAAAGATAAAAGCAATATAAAACCCAAAACAAGCGTACCAGTAGCCACGTTCCCGGGTCTCTGGGTTGTGTATCTGTTTATTTTGGCGAAACGAACTCTGGGAGGCACACAGTCGGAGAAGAGAAAAACGAGGATATGGGGCAGGGTGTTTTTTGTCTGTTTCTTCTGTATTCTGTCGTTATATGTTACCGACCCTGTCCCTCTACATCGTTTTTTGAATATATTGTTAAAGGAAGCCTCGGGCTTTTTATTTACGTTGAGGTACATATGTTAAACTTTTTTTTAGTGAGACGTTTTTTTTTTAAAAAAAAACCCCCCTTTAAGAACTGGCGGTGTTATAAAGTCACATGAAACTTATTAAAAGAGAAGAAATTACTGCAAAAGCATTAAAAAAAGAGAAGCGAATAAAGGACAAAAAAGAAACAAAACGTACAACAGCGGGTATTCGCTGGTCGTCACCGACCCAACTACTAATCCGCCGATTATTTGGTTTAACTAGGGGAGAGCGGACGGGATCCGTGCCTTCCAATATCTATGGTCGTACGTGAAAGATGAGTCTAGTTAATACATTTATGAGGGCTAGGTCACAGTTTCAGATCAGCAGATTGTCGCCTTTTGATGTTGACTAGGCTTCCTTCCTAGGTTTAAAAGCCATGTCAATCTGCTCCGTTTCTGTTCCGTTTCT
>JADMNF010000304.1:0-19564 GCA_016097085.2 Sporothrix curviconia
CAGCCGTTTTTGCCTAGCACCTTCGCTGCGCGGTTTCTCAATCTTGCCATCGCTCATCTCCACCAGGTCGAAAGGGAAACAAGGGGAAATTTGCAAGAAAACACGGCTCGAGTGGCAACAAATGGGATATTGGCCCCTTTTTTTCCCACCCCCCCCCCCCCCCATGGGGGCCCCTCGTGGCCCTCGTTTGTTTTGGATGCCTCTGCAGAATTAAGAGATGAAAGGCAAGGGACAAGCCCATGGTCTGCGGGATTCTCTCCGTTTCTTTCAGTTTATTTACGGGCCATTCACGCCTGCCTTCGACCAAAATACTACCAAAGCTCGCAATATCCTCCCATGTACACCCACATGCTTATATTGTAATATAGGCCAGGAGGCCACCAGTGATCGGTTTTGGCACCCAACGACTCCAGCCAAGGCCATATCAATATACGGACCGGGCAAAAGTGAAACAACTCAGGGGAAGGGGAAGGGCTCTTTAAAAGGTGGTGAACCGGGCCAATCACAAGGGGATGGCCAAATGCCGAGTCTTTTTCTTTTCTTTTTTTCTGTGTCGTTGCGGATATTGCGATAGATTGCTTTGTGGGGCACTCTTTTTGTTTATTCTCCCTGTTTTGTTTAAAGAGGGAAAGGCTTCTTGTTTCCACGCTCGTCTCTCTATTTCTTTTTGCTGTCCGTAAGACTGGCCCGAAGGACCTCCCGGGCAATGGGAGCATAAACAAGCAGCAGTACCCGTTTTCAATTCAATTCCACTAGACTGAAAATAGTGACTAAAAAAAGAACAATGGTGCTTGCTTCACTCTATGTCATACTTCCATCCCCTCGATCCTCGATCTCATCTTCAATATCACCTTTGCTCACACGTTTTCACCCCATCCCCCCCCCCCCCCAAACTGATCCTCTCAGTCTTTTCTGGCTGCCGAATCCTACTGGTATGCCGAGGCCGTCGTGCCGTGACACTACTTTCTCTGTTGCTATCGCCTTTTTTGCTTTATTGCTTTTCTGGAGGCAGCCGCGGCCAAGGTAACGAATTTTTCCGTGCTTAAATTGTTTTTATTTCTTTTGGGGCTATTTCTGCCATTCTTCCGTCCATGTTTCTCTTTGTTTCGACTCATTGTTTTCGCTTCCCCCGTGGAGTTTCTCTTCAGCCCAGTATGTCCCCGCAAAGAAAACGCGCACGCTGTCCCCACGTTTTCCCGAATCGATGCACTTAATCAGACAACGGTAAAATGAGGCGGTTATGATGAAGCACGGCTGTTGGTGTTTTATGAGAATATGAAGAGCTGCGCGGTCACTGAGAAAAGGGGGATTTTTTATATTTGTTTTAAGAAAGACAGAACAAAACCTTTGAATATGAGGACCAGACAGATATAGAAATAGAAAAAAAAATTATAAAAGACGATAAACAGAAAACAGAACAGAAAAAAAGAAAAAAGAAAAAGGGAAAGGAAAAGAAAAGAAAACAGGAGGCTATATCCAGAAGATTTACTTCAAAAACAAAACAGCCTAGCCATTTCGTGCCAGCAGCTTGTAAAAAGCCGCCACAAACTCCTCCACGTGTGCTTTCGTGCCGTCATCTCCAAGACGGGCTGTCGATCGAACAAACACCAATGTCCTAGGGCGTTGTTGCGAATAGCCATTTTCTACGTCAACGGCGTCCTATTGGATTGTTAGAATCGACGAAACTACAAAAGATATTGTGAGGCTGAAGCAGAGACTTACTTTGTATGCGCCGCGAACACGATTTCCCTGGAGAGCCGGGAAACGCACTCGGCGACAGTGCGAGCATCTTGTCCACGTCGTCGTGTGACGGGTCGCCGATATGCTCGAGGGCAATCTTCCTGGACGGCGTCTCTAGAGAATCCATCGTGCTGGCAGCATCGGGGAGCCAGGAAATTGACAAACGTGTCGACCGTGACGCCTGTCCATTGCTGGAATCTCCCAGAGGCCTTGCCGTGGCCGTGCCGCCGTCATATTAGAGCCCGCGATGCTCATGGCATGAATGTCGGTCTGAATTTGGATGGCAATGTCGGCAAGACTGCGTTTGAGAGGGCGACCGGGCCAGCAGGGGCACGAAGACACAGTGTAGGATATGTGGAGAGGTTGTCGCCGTTATCACCGACTGCTGCTACTGCTCTAGGTCCCGGTTCGCCAAGTAGATGCCAAAGATGACATTCGTCACCCGTGTTGGCACGAGCTGAGAGTGTTTCGCATAGATGGCAAAGGCAAGCGTCTGAGACCAACGCCCAGCTTTGCTGCCATTGCTTTTGAGCGGCTGAGAACTGTTCCACTGCGGCGGGACGGTAATACGAGGCACGGCCAGGCTTTTGGGTGATGCTGTCTTTTGACGACGACGACGATGACGACGTGATGTTGGTCCCAGCAAAGTACTGAGACCAGAATTGCTCGTTGTAGTGCGTTGTTGCTGCCGAGACGTGTTCGTGACAGCAGCTGCTCCCAGGCAGACGACGAGGATGTCGGTTCATCACCAACTGAGCCCGGTTGCAAGAGCAGCTCGAAGCGGTTCGAGCAGGGTCTGCAGACTCACGGCGTCGTACAGCGCGTGGTGTATTTTGAGTGTCACTTGAAAAGAACTCGACACCATCCTCGCCTGCCTCTGAACCCACGGACAAGGTGGCAAAGGAGCCAAGTTTTGAATTGCTTCCCAAGGCAGGCCAGATGCTGCTCGTAGTAGGGTTGCTGGCAGACTGGCACGCAGGACAACCTGAACAAGAGGGATCGGTGCATCGGAATCCGTGACGAGGAAGACGGTACGCAGGATGGGATGATCTGCCACCAGTTGTGTCCAGGCAGTGTGGATTATGTCCAGACTGAGGCTGTTGTTCGGCTTTAGACGGTATTGGAAGGCCGGGAAAAAGACAGCGCCTTGCGTGTTCTGCCAGACACTGAGCATGTGCGCCTGCATAGCAGTAGCAGGCAGCACTGTCTCGATATCGGCCGAGGAGATGCCAGCTGCACGAATGGCATTTTTTTGGCGTGGGAACGTGCGAGATGCAAAGACAGCGCCGCAGGCTGAGTGTTTGATTCTCTGGCAGGGGGCGTCTGCAGCTGCTCTTGCTTGTTTGCGGCAACAAATGCGGCCATTTCTTGCACAGAACCCGCAGCCAGCATGGCCCGCACGCCGAAGCGAGATGCCCTTTGTCTTTTTGAGCATCGTGCTCACTTTTGATGGTGTGCTGATGGAGTCGAGGCCGAGATGGTACAGGGTCTGCCGTTCGGCGAATGCTTGTCCTCGGGCACGCCAGACACGGCGGACAAAACAGACCGAATAGCCAGTTCATTGTCTGTCCACAGAGACTCGTCGTCATCATTGCTGCATCTGTCGCAAGGTGTTGTGCGTCTTTCGTACGAACGTCAGTCTTCACCTTTGGCGAAAAGGGGGCAAGACCACAAAACAGAGACGCTGTTGGCACTGAACGCCAGCATATTGCTGTTGTCGCGGGCAAGCCGTCTGGACAATAAAGCGCAGTGCAGTATCGAGGTGTTGGAGGAGCTGTGGCAGCGCCGTCACCCGACACAAAAGCCGGGTCACAGGCTGTACGCCATATTATTGCATCGGGACCGGATCCCTCGGACTGGACAACTTCCATTCTCGACACACCACTGGGTACTCGACGTCCGAGGAACCTCCCACAGATTTTCATAAGAGACATGCTCCCAGCATCGCTTTCCCGCTGCAGACGCTTCTGGAGAATAAAGAGCGTGTTGAAAATTCCTGGCTCCTCGCCGCCGGCCCGGTGACAAAACCTCTGCGCTTGGCGGAGCGGGTAGTGCTGGTGCTCGCTGATGGTGGCCATATTGGCTTGCATGTACTGCAGCAGTTCCGCAGGGGACCCGTGCAGCACAACACGAACAGGCACCGTGTTCATGGTGGGAAAGAGGGCTGCCTCGTCGTCACCCCCGACGTCATCGCGTCCGGACAGGACGACGCCAAACAAGAGGTCAAGAGAAGCCTGTCAAGGCAGCCAGGACAGACGCCCAGCAGGCCTGACCGACGAACTTGCATGCTGACGGGCTGGCCGCTTGCAAAAGGCGAAAAGTCGGCAGCAGACACTGACGATGTCGACTCTTAGACGCACCACGGTCTTTTCTGACGCAAGACTGCCGGCCGGGGGTGCTGCTGCCACGGCGGACATTTGTTGCTTGCGCACCGTCGAGGAAGCTCTTCCAGAAGCGGTCTGTCTGCTGTGTGCCCGTAGACTGCAGGATGCGGGCCAGTTGGTTGACATAGGCGGGCTCTTTGGTTTCTGCAGAGTCTGGGGAGTCCAGTGAGTCCGGCATACCCTCTGGGCGGCGGTACTCGGCCTCGACAGCACGATGCAAAAGGTCGAGGGACCAGCCATCGTAGAGGGCGTGGGACATGGAGAGGACAAGGTACTGGCGGCCATCGTCCTGGGTTCGCAACAAATGCAAGATGGAACAGATCCGACTCGCCCTGGCCTTGGTGGCCGTCTTGCGGATGCTGTCGGCAATGGACGCCAGGCTTATCCTTTGCCGGCACCGCGAGCTCCATGATGCAATCAATCGTTCTTGCCGGACCGCCTGGCAGTAGGCCATGTCGAGCTCTGGTGTGTCGATGCGCAAAAATACAGTCCGGAGAATAGCGTGCCTTGCGATGATGGCTGCCCATGCTGCCTTGAGACGTGCACGGTCGGTCGTCGGTGCCAGCTCGAGGATGTCGTGGTTGAAGTAGAGCTGGAACTCGGACTGAACCATATCGGCGATCATGGCGTCTTGCAGCGGCGTGGGAGGCAGCACATGCGTGACGTTGCTGAGATCGTGGCCGCTTCGGTGGAGATATTCACGTAGTGCTGTAGATATGGCTACAAGCTCCGCCTTGCCTGTTGAATCTGCCGGGTCCTTGTCATTAGCAGGCTGGCCCTCGACGCCAACGGCCTTCTTGTCGAGGACAGACGTGTATGAAGCAATGGTTTGCCCGCGGACAAGTTGGCCGTTGGTCAGGCGGATACCCGCCGCACGAAGACGCGCTGACAGCTTGATGGTATCGACGCTGTCGAGGCCGAGCTCGAGAAGGGTGGTAGTCTCCAAGACGGCTTCCTCTGGAACACTTGCTAGAGCGGCGATTGTCTTCCGAATAGTGGCGGCCAATGTCGTTCCACTCAAAAGGCACGCCGCGGCCCTGGTCGGACAAGGAAGGCTCAGCGTCAGCAGGCTCATCGGGAAACGATCTTGCTGCAAGGGGCGCATCAACATTCTCGCTACTCCATCCTCAGTAATGGATGCAAACGGATCGGCGGACATGGCTTGCAGTGCGGCTTCAAAATGGTCGAGGAGTTGGTCGAGTGCCTTCTCATCGGCAATGTTTCCATCGCCCACTAAAAACAGACGGAGTGACGGCGACGAATCGAGCCGCTCAGGACAGCTTCGAGGGCGAGGGGGTAGTCGGCATTCAGCTGCTTGCTCAGACTGTTTCCACAGGGATTCGGTAGACTTGATGGTGGGGGTCTTTCCCGGCCAAACTGGAACGAAAAGAGAACGTTGAACAGCGGCTGGCCGGCCGAGCACCACTTTTGGATATCGCGAAGCGGTACCTGCTGGAATGGAAGCGTGGCAATCCCAAAGGCGTTGCATGTTTGAGCAAGTGCTGCCCACGACCGGGCGGCAGCGGGCTCGGAGGAGCGCGGTGGCCGACAAAGAAGGGAAAGGGTGTTGAACAGCGGGCCGACAACACTCTCGGCGTTGTCAAGGTCTTCCACGGTGCGCCCCGAGAGCACAAGACCGAGCGCAACACCGCTGCCTGCCCCAAAAACGTCTCGCTGCAGGACATATACCCACAATGCCTGAACGAGAGCGGCATGCGTCACGCCAAGCCGGACACGGAGGCTCTCGATGGCGGCAAAAGGCAGGGTGCGGCCGACGCCAGCGTCTTGATAGCCTGAACGTGTGCCGGGCTCGACTAGAGATGGAACGCGCTGCAACGTGCCACAATCCTTGAGGTGGTTCTCCCAAAAGACGCGGCTGTTGCTGTAGTTGCGCAGAGGGCCGTGGACCAAGGCATCAAGGAACGTTGGCTTGTCAGAAAGCCCGGCCGGAGACGAGCCACTGTTATCATAGTGGTGATAGTGGTGGTATGCAGCTGCAACTTCGCGAGGATCAGGTCGAGACTGGTTGCATCGTAGAGGCCATGGAAGATGTGCAGGACGAGCGTGTTGGTCCCGCGCCAGGCGACAGACAGTAGCTGCCACGGCCTGGCAATTGCGGCATCTTGGTTCCGTCAACCCACTCCGTGTATTTCTCCTGCAGCGCGGGAAAAAGGTTTCGGTAATCGTCGACGTCAAGTTGTACCCAGGGAAGAGGCGCAGAAGAAGCTTTGAGCGCCGCTTGCACGAATCCCTCCGTGGTCAGGACAAACTGGGTCCGCAGAATGGCATTATTGGCCTGCACCGTCTTCCACGCATTGCGCAGCTTCGCGACGTCTGTCGTGCTCTTGAGCTGGAAGCGGAAAGGCGTTGTAGTAGGTGTCTGTCTGGCCACGGCCGGACGCGACCGCGAGATGAATGCCCTGCTGCAGCGCCGAGCCGGGCGCAATGTACTCGATGTCGTTGGAGCCGACACCAAGAACCTCACAGACCTGGGTGCGGTTGCGGTGCTGGCAGGCATCGACGAGCAGACGGGTCTCGAGGACAGAGCCAATAGAGATTGCCTGGCGGCTATCGCTGTTCCCTTTGCCTCATCCGACGCGTCCAGTGCTGCAACGAGATCGCCCATACTGGGGTGTGCCAGGACAAGAGATGGCGATGCCGAGGCGAGCCCTGCACGCTTCAACGCTCGTGCAAAACGCAGCACGGAAACTGAGTCGATGCCCAGCTCAAAGATGCTCGTTTGTGCGGAAAGACCACTATTGGCTGGGCCGAGAAGAGACAGTTTGCGCAGGACCTGGATCACGACTTGTGCCGTTGGGTTTTTCGAAATAGAAAAGGTCGATGACGATGTCGATCCGGATGCACCTCCTGCAAGGCCACTGGAGGCGCCAGTCGTGCGCATGCGTTCATCGGGCGTCAGGCCGTTAAAGATGCGCCTCAGTTCCTTGGCTTCTGCTTTGTTGTTAGGCGACAGCGGGATGGATGCCAGCTGGACAACGTAGGTGGGCACCATGTAGCTTGGCAGGCGCTCCCGGCAAGCAGCCTGGACCTGTTGGGCGATCTGGGCCTGGTCAGCAGTACTGCCACCTTCCTTCACATTACCGGTATCGTCCACGACAACAAAAGAAAACCAAAAAGTCCTTTTTGTTGTCCTCGTCGCGAACGACCAGCGTCGCAACGTCGCCGATGCTGGCGCCCAGGCCAAGGCGGATCGCGTGATTGATCTCGCCGATTTCCAGCCGCTGGCCGCGCAGTTTGACTTGGTCGTTCGGCGCGGCCGAGGAAATCAAAACAGCCGTCGTGCATCATGCGCACGAGGTCGCCTGTTCGATAGATGCGATCGCCGTGGTCGTTGCGGTATCGTAGTCCCGCCGCGTTCCACCAACGCGGGAAACCGCTCCTTTGTCAGCTCCGGCCGGTTGAGGTAGCCTTGCCCGACAAGCTTGCCCGAGACGACACAGCTCGCCAACGCCTCCGCGGAGAACGGGCGTCTGCGTGCCGGGCTGGAGGACGAGCGTGCCGACATTGGGAAACTGCGGCCAATGTTGGATTGCGCGTCCGTTCTGCGGCACCTGCGGGAAGGACGTGACGCCAATCGTGGCCTCGGTTGGTCCGTAAAAGTTGTGCACAGCGCCCGTCGGCCCCCACCGATCCAGCATCTCCTGCTTGAGCGGCTCGCCGCCCGTGATGAACACGCCCCGGCAGAGACTCGGCACATCGGCTGGATCGAGCAGACGGCCCAGGCTCGGGGTCAGGTCGATGTGCGTGATGGCAAGGCGCGCAATGGTGCCGGCCAGGTCTTCCAGAATGAGGTCCCGCGGTGCGCCGACGAGCGTCATGCCGACAGACCACGTCCAGTATTGCTCTGAGAACGGCGACGTCAAAGTGGAACGAGGCGAACTGCAGCCAGCGGGACGTGTCGGCGTCGTAAGTGGTTGCGGAACAGCTCCTGGAAGGCGAGCATGCACTGCACGGCGTTCTCGTGCGTGATCGCGCAGCCTTTGGGGGTGCCCGTTGTGCCGGAGGTGTACAGACAGTAACACACATCGCTCGGTTCAGTTGGACGGCGGTCGTTGGGCACACGGTTGGCACCATCATTACTGTCACCTGCTGCGCTCAAGGATGCCTCGTCGATGGCAGTTACCTGAACTCCTGCAGAGATGCCATACAGCCATCGTTGGAGATGGGCTCCTGTGCGCGCCTTGTGTCTGTGAGTAGCAGCCGCGCCCCGGCATCTCGCAGAATAAAGTCTTTCCGAGCCGAGGGTGCGCCGGGGTCCAGGGCCAGGTAGGCACAGCCGGACTTGAGAATGCCCAGCATGGCAAAGAAAGCCTCGGGACACTTGTCAAAGCAGAGAGCAACAATCGAGCCCGGCTCGGCATGCTGGAAACAAGGCGAGCCACTTGGTTTCCACGCGTATTCAGCTCACGGAACGACCACTCTTTGGCCACAGGAGCACCTTCCAGGCGCTCGTCAAAGGCCGTGACAAACTGCAGTGCTGTCTTTGTAGGCCGTTGCTCCGCCTTGCCGCTCGACAAATTCGTGCAGCAGCTTCACGTCCGAGGCAGCTCAAAGACGCTGGGCGGAAGCACACTGTAGATGGCGGGGTGCAGAGACACGAGATCAGTCTCACTGCCGTCCGGGTTTGACGCGAGATGTCCGACAATGGCATCAAGCTGCTCCAGAAGCACAGAAGCGTGCTCGGAAGGGAGGACACTGGTATCGTGGGTGATTTGATAGGTCAGCGGCTTGTCCGGAGGACACCGTGATGGCCTCAATGGAGATGGGGTAGTCCACAATGGCCTGCTCATCTACCACGGTCCAGGGATAGTGCTCGGCGCGGTCCGCTCTCGGCGCCCTGGTAGACAAATAGCGTGTCAAAGAGGACGAGCTTCGGGCTGGCCCAGCCATCGTTGCACTTGGCGCAGCGGGACAATGCTGGGACTTGTGGCAGCAGGATGCTCGTCTCCATCAGCTTCTCCACCAGCTCTCTGTTGCTGGCCTTGGTTCTGGGCAACGACCGGCAAGGTCGAGATGCACGGGAAGATGGCATTCTCTGTCGCGTCCGTATTGCGGCCCGAGAGCACAACGCCAAAGACCACCGAAGGATCGCCCAGGTATGAAGAGAGGATGCGTGTCCACGCAGCTTGCAGGACGGCATGGAGAGTGAACCCAGCGGTCTGGACTGACGCTTTGAGGCTTCCGAGTGTCTGCGACGATGGCCGCGACAGCACACCAAACGTGCCGGGCGTCTCCTTGAGGGTTGTCAAGACGGGGAAGGTGTTGATAACCGTCTGGGAAGCTTTTTTGTTCCATAAACCGACAAGGGCGGACGTATCGCAGGTCAGCCAGGACACTTGGTGGAGTATGTCTGAGACCACGGCGCCAGTTTGTTGGGGCCGGCTCGGGCGTGTCTCCGTCTGCGTGTACTTTGTAAAGTCCACCACTTCATCGAGGATGGCACGCAAGCTTGCGGCGTCGTAAAGTGCGTGGTGGATTGCGAGATGCAAGTCCACGCCGCGGCCGCAATCGCTCTCGGCAACGGCCATTGCCACGGCGGGAGATGCAGATCGGCGAGAGCCTGCCTGATAGCGTGATCCTTCCACTTGCTGATGTCGAAACAAGCGTCTTTGACCAGAGTAATGCGTGGCGAGCTCTGCTCCACGACGGCAGACGAGACTTGCACCATGGCGAATGGAGACAGCGCGCTTACCGCATCGTCATCATCATCGCCGGTGTCGGCTGCATCGTCCATGCTGATGAAGCCAGTCCGCAACATCGGGATTGCTTCGGCAGCACGCTTCCACGCAAGCCGCCATGCTTCGCCGCCAAGGCCGTGGTATTTCGGCTCGTCTCGCTGTCTGAAGGAGACAAAGTTGAAATAGTGGGTTCCATTGGACCGTTTGAACTCGGTCAGCAGACCACTCTGCAGCGGCGTGCAGGGCAGGATAGCCTCGACGTCGCTGTCCGCGTAAAACTGGTGTTTGTCGAGCACCGACTGGGCGGCTGCCTGGAATTTGCCGAAATCAAACAGCTCGGTTACTTTTGGCGTCTTCAAATCACGCCGTGCAGGAAGAGAAACCGAAGGTGGCGAGCTCAGCGGAGTGTGCACCAACGTGGTTGCCGGCGTAGGTAGCTCCGAGACAACGGATGCCGTGTTTGCCGCCGCTGCTGCCATGGCCGGTGTGGGTGTGGGGGATAGGAACTCAGCCAGGCCCATGCAGCTCGGGTGCTCCATGACATCCACAGCAGAGACTTGCAGACCTTGCTTGCGGAGCGCCGAGGCAACCTGAACAGCGCGGACACTGTCGAGGCCCAGGCGGTAGATGGTCGTGTCGTGTCGGATGTTGTCCCCGGGCACGTTTGCCAGCTGAGAGAGGACAGCGCGGATTGTTGACTCGGTGGCAGTCCACGTCTCGTCGGGGCTGCTACCGTCGACATTGCCAAAGCCGGCGGCATCCTCGTTTATCTCAACATGTTCAACCTCAAGTTGCAGTTCTCCGAGTCTGTCTTGCAGCGGCTGGGGCAGATCAACGCGACTCGGTATGTGCGAAGAAGAGAACCGGGTCAGTGTCTTGAGAATCGTGCTGAACATATCAATGAGAACTGCAGCTCCCTCGGCAGAAAGCATTTGTCTGCAGGAGTTAGTCGTAAAAATAAAAAGAAAGATAAAAGACAGCTATTCGAGGTGTAAGACGGTTTTTTTCTTGTCTTTACCTGTCAAAGTGCAGACGGATCTCAACAACGTCTTAGACTTTGGTCTGGCATCAGCTCGCACACAATAGGAAGATCCATTTCGCCGTCGTCTTTCTCCAACATCCAGATTGACGAATCGAGCGGCCTCGATGGTGGTTGCAGAAGTAGGAGGCTGTCAAAAAGACGCCGGCCACTGCTGTGCTGCCTCTGGATCTGCCTCAGAGGTGTAAATTGGGTGCAGGAGCATGTCCGGGTTCAGGACTTGAAAGTTAGGACAGCAGTTCGCGGTTCGCCCGAAGAACAGCAAGGTCAGCCCGCACAGGGAGTGTGTTGAAGCACGGGCAACAAGTCGGTCGACATTCTCAACCAGAACGGAGCGGCCGCTGTACACATTGCCAAAGCAGACATCATTCGACTGCAGCAGCATGCTCGTGACGCATGCCCACGTCGCCTGGAAGACAGTCAAGAGTGAGACGCCCAGCGCCTGCACCTGGTCTTGAATGGCAGTGAGCGAAGTGTAAAGAGGCTTGGCCAGCACACCGCTTGCGTTACCGGTGTTGAATTTATCGCCAATGGTGGGACGTAACAAAGCTGGCCTGAAGCCAGACAAGTGCTCGCCCCAAAAGGCATCTGTCGAAGCAGGGAGGTGAAGTGCCTGCTCGAGGAATGGGCCAAAGTGAGGCGCGGCCACCTCCAGGCTGGGGGAAGCTGCAGCTGCTGGTGGGAAGCAATAACGAGCTTCTCAACCTCCCACAACAGACGACCCATGGCCTCGCCATCGTAGACAGCGTGGTGGCACAGAAACGAAAGGTGCTGCACCTGGCCATCAACAATAATTGCAAAGGAAATCGGAGGGCGGAAAGAGTCGACCGGCTCGAGGAGAGACTGGGCATGCCGTTCGACGAGCTCAGCGACGGATTCCCCGGAAGACGCATTCAGCTCCAGCCAGGGAGCTGCGTAGCTATCCAAAACGACCTGCGCAATCGGGTACAAGGGATGGTCAGTCGTCACAAAACAGGTGCGCAGAATGTCGTGGCGCGCACACATGTTTTCTCCACGCCTGTTGCATCCGCGCTCGCATTGCCCGCTAAGCGAAACAGCATGCGGTTGATATACGATTTGCCGCGTGTAGTAGGCGAGACTAGCATAGCCTCCTGGAGGAGGCATGGCCATGGTAAGGCGGGTAAGGATGAAGCGAGGCCATGATCCAAGAGGCCTTTTTGCAGCTGGGAAAGAAATTCCGAGGAGAAAAACGTCGAGTGTGGCCGATGAACCAGCAATATTTTCAACGGCAGTCTCGGTCTCTTCCTGTTCTTGTATGAGCCGTGCCAATTGAGCAATGGATGCGTTCCGTAAAACGTCAGAGATGACAAGGCGACTTGCGGTCGTGCTGAGACGCCGTGCAACAAGGATTGCGGACAGCGAGTCGAGGCCTAGACTAGCTAGAGGCGTCCGGCGGCCAATGGCCTTTGGCGTCTGTCTTTAAAACGCTCGCAACGACAGTGCAGACATGTCTTTCCACGTCTGTCCATTGTGCAGCATCTTCAGTCTCCTCGTCGGTCGATGCTCGCGTTGTTGGCAAAGAAGCGAGTTGATCCGAGCGAACTTTTGGAATATTTCATGAAGCAAGGACTTGTTGACTTTGCCAGCCGGCGTGAGGGGCACCGCCGCAATGGGGACCAAGAAGGTGGGAACCATGTAGATGGGCAGACGCGACTGCAGGTCGCTGAAAAGAGAACGGAGCAGCTCCGTGTCCACGTCGAGCACATGGTGGAAGGGCGACACACGAGAGGATGCCGATGATGCGGGACAAAAAACGAGGCCAGCTGCTCCGAGCTTCTTGACGAACAACAAGCGTCAGAGCCTCAGACAGAAGCAACGATGCACAGAGGACGGCGTTGATCTCGTTGAGCTCGATGCGTTGACCACGCAGTTTGATCTGGTCATCAATGCGGCCGGTGATCATGAGCGAGCCGTCCGGTAGCATACGTCCCACGTCACCAGACCGGTACAGCCGGCCAAAGACGGGATGTTGGATGAACTTTTCGGCTGTCAAGGCTGGCAGACCCAGATAGCCAGCAAACAACCTGGTCACCGCCGAAGCAAAACTCGCCTACGGCGCCCCGAGGAACAGGGGCACCGCTGTCTCCGTGGAGCCATGGCGGGAGGACCACAGTTGAAGTGTTTTCAAAGGCAAAGCCGAGATGGCGGATCGTGTCTCCCAGCGCCATCTTCTTGACGGTGCAGATGTTGGTCGTTTCCGAGGGTCCATATCCTTGGAAGAGCTGCTTTGACCAGGTGGTAGCAACACGTTCCGTGAGAGGTTCGCCGGCCGTGACAAGGAACTCAACAGACGGCGTCTTGTCCGGATTGACGAGGGCCGCCACAGTCGGGGTCATGCTGAGATGGGTTACATTAAACAGGCGGATGGCACGCTCCAGATCGGCAAAAAGCACGTCGTTGGTGGCCGCGCAGACGCACAACCCGTGGACCCAGCTGAAAAAGATCTCAAAGACCGACACATCAAAGGCCTGCGAGCACGACTGCAACAGCCGACCGCCATTTTCAGGGGAGACGGGTAGATGCGCGACAGCAACGTCAAGGTTGCTGCAAATGTTGAGCTGCGTAACGCACACGCCTTTGGGGACGCCGGTGCTGCCCGAGGTGTAGACGATGTTGGCGATTCTTGAGGGGTCCGCAGGGACAATCTCGCTCTCGTCAAAGTCGCCGTCAGGGTAGACATCCAGATGGGCCGTTGTCAGATCGAGAGTCTTATAGACATCTGGGATGGAAGCCAGACTTTCAGCAGCAGCCGTGTCGCAGAGGACGCTTTGTACACCGGCTTGGTTCAGGATTGTCTGGGTTCTTGCTGGCGGCAACGACAGCAGCAGGGGCAGGTATGCGCATCCGGCTTTCAAGATGCCGAGAATGCCGGCGTACAAGAGAATTGACTTGTCCATGATGATCGCCACAGCATCACCAGCCTTCACATCGTAGGTCTCTCTCAGACAGCGGGCAATTTGATTTGCCAGACGGTCAAGCTCGTCAAATGTGATTGTGGCGCACTCCATCGTGCCATCGCCACCACCTTCAGTGCCATCTTGCAGTGAAGTGGCAAAGCAGACAGCGGGCCGGTTTGGTGTCTTCTTGGCGGTGTTCCTCACAAGTGACGCCAAATCAGGGCAGCCATTGAAAGGACGGTAATTGATATTGTGGCAAGACTGAAGAGACGCTGGAATCGAGGCATGTAGCGAAGCGATGTCATTGTCGATGTGGTCCACAATGTGCTCGACAATCGTCGCAAACTGCTCAACCAGCACATCTACCTGGGCTTCGGGAAAGGCATCTGCATAAAATGTCGTTCTGACGCGGAATTGACCGTGACCGCTGGCATTTGCGTGCTCCACTGGCTCAACTTCCATAGCAGCTTCGTCTCTAGATAATCCTGGTGAGCAGCCTCTGTAACTCTATCGTCCGGCCGTGTGTGGCTGAACAAAGACTCTTGGTAGACGAACAGGACGTCGTACAGAGACTGGCCAGGCAAAATGCCGGCAGTCTTCTTGATCTCGGCGAGCGAGAGGAAGGCATGCGGCAGAAGAACACGGTTGGATGTGTGGAGGCTCTGGAGAAGATCGCGGATCGTCTGCACCCGGGACAAGTCTGTACGCAAAGGCACGGTCTGCAAGCAGGGCCAACAACTGTCTCGATTCCATCAAGGGGAATTGTCCGGCCGGATGTGACCGTGCCCAAGACAATATCGGGCGAACCAACGAGTCCGCTCCATAGCCATGTTAGTGCGGCTTGGAAGATGACTTGTGTGCTGCATCCAACAAAGCCAGCAGCACGGTCTACCTTGCTCTTATCGAGGACACTACCATTGACAGTAGACAGCGTTGCCAGCTTCGTGAGAACTTGGCCCGTAATATTGCGGCGTGGGTTGAGCTCTGGCACGGCACTGGGCTGGAACGCGTTGAGTGTTTCGGCCCAGAACTGCTCGGCTGCACTTTTGTCCCTGCAGATATTACACGGTAGTGTCGGATAACCGAGGAGTAGGGCTGTCGTTTCTCGAGAGCCCGCTTTCAGAAGAGTGTCGAGATCCCGACGCAGAAGGTCTGTAGACCAGCCATCGTACACCGCGTGATGGATGTGGAGAACAGCGCGTGCTGGACCTGTGCGATCGGCACTCGGGCACTCAATTTGGACTGAAAAGGGGAGTAGAAATGGCTCTTCTGTCCCCAACTGGAACTGGAACTGGCGCTGAAGCTGAAGCTGTTCCACTCTTTGTATTTGGCATTCCAACCCCGTTCGGCGGATGGCCTGGACGAACCGGCCATCGTGCTGAAACAAAAGCTGCCCGCAGAGCCTCATTGTGGTTGATCAGCTTCTCAAACGCAGAGGCAATGGCTCCAGGTTCGTATTCGCCTGCAAACTCGAGCTCGATCCAGTTGCAGTACGCTCTTGGGTCTGCCAGCGTCTCAGTCAGCATTGCAGCTTGTATTGGGTTGCACTCTGTCACAAGTTCGACGTTTTGTGGATCCAGCACGCCATAAAAGAAACTTGCTTCGTGGAGCACAACAGACGCATCGAGAATGTGGTCCGACGGCGAAAGGCTTGGATGCGTTGGTGATTCTGCTGCAAGCCGTTGCAGACGCACGTGCAGTGCAGAGAGTGACCCTGCTTCTAGGACATCCACGGCACTCGCTTGCACTCTGGCAGACGTTCGAAGGGCTGATGCAAACCGAATGGCTTTAAAGAGTCTAGGCCGGCGGCTGCAAGAGGTGTTTTGCTGTCAATGGGAGCGCCCAGGATCTGGTGGGCAATTTCGTGCAGCTGACGATCGAGGTCGTCCTTGTATTCCGTTGACTTGGAAGTGGATGCTGCGTGCTGGGCGTTGGCCTCTGCATAGTCACTAGCAAGTCGTTTGCGATCAACCTTTCCGGACGCCAGCCGTGAAAAACCTGCCATGAGCACGACATCGCCGGGGATCATAAACCGTGGCAGCCATGACCGACAGGATGCCAGGATTGCTTCTTCTGTGCCATTTGATGCCGCATCGGCCAGTCCCTTGGGCCCAACGTCGCAGAATGCCACGAGGATGCCGTTGATGACGGCCGCAACGCTTCCCAGGCATCCGCTTGTTCGTAGGACAGCCTGCTCGACTTCGCCCAGCTCGATTCGCTGACCACGTAGCTTTACTTGTCCTCCAGAAAGACGACCCGAGCATTCCAGGATGCCCTGCTCTGTGATGCTAGCCTTGTCACCCGTTCGGTACAGGCGGCCGTACTTTTTGGTGTCGATAAAGGCTGCAGTTGTCTGCTCGGGCCGGTTAATGTAGCCACGTGCCAGCTGATAACCGCCGACGGCCAGCTCGCCGACCTCGCCCAGCGGGACAATGCGCGGATCCGATAAAGGTGTCTTGGATGTTTCACCGGCCTCTTCGTTTGGGATAGCCAGAATGTAGGCTGACACGGTGTCAAGTGGAAAGCCAATGTTCTTCACCGATGCAGCACCATCCAGTGCTGGCTGCAGAGTACTGCCGACTTGTTAGTTTTGGTTTTTGAGAGAGAGAGAGAGAGAGAGAGCTACAACGTCATGTAGACTATCGTAGCTGGCACAACTTACCAGTGGATGGCTGCTTCTGTAGGGCCGTACATAGCCCACAATATGCTCTTCTGCTCTGGACCATGCCCAAACTCTCGGATGACAGGCTCCGTCAGCATCTCGCCAATCGTCAAGAGCAGGCGCAAGCCCGGAGCGTTGGCTCTTGTCTGCAGCAGACTGCCAGCCACAGTCGGTGTCAGTTCGCACGCATCCACGTTAAGGGACCGGATCACAGACGGCAAGTCATCAAGCATCTCGGTGCGGCTGCAGCAGACAAGTGTCGAGCCGCGGAACATGGAAGAAGATCTCAAAGACCGAGACGTCAAACGTCGGTGCCGCAAACTGGAGGAAGCGCTGGAACTGGGGCACGTGTCGGTCGTGTGCCAGCAAGCTCTGCGTAGCAGCACCGTGCGGAACGCCCACGCCCTTGGGTGTGCCGGTCGAGCCGGACGTGTACATGACGTAGGCCAGGTTGTCAGGACCGACTGGCGGCGAGACGAATGGCGGCGGTGTCTTATTGTCGGTCCATCAAACAAATGCAGCTCGTCGACAAGCACAACTTGCAGGTTCTCAACAAGGTCTGCCGGGATCTTGGCCACCATGGCTGAGGTAGTCAGCACGACATCGGCTCCACATCGCCAGGATGAAGCGATGCGGTCCGGTGGCGCGTCCAGCTGGATGGGACAAAAGGCACCGCCGGGCCTTGAGGATGCCTAGGAGAGACACATAGAGCTCCGGTGCCTGTGGGATGAGCACGGGCACGACGAGCTCCTTCGGAGCTGATGATGGAGACGAGGGCAATCTCTGGCCGATTTCCGCAGCCAAGACACCGGCTGTCCGGTGCAACTCGGGGTACAGCAGAGTCACATGCGTCCCGTCAGGTGCACGGTAGTCGAGTGCCGGCGTCTGCGGGTTTCTGCCGTTGCCATTGTTGCCGTCGACTCCGGAAACCAGTAGGTGAAGCAGCTCGGGCCGGGCAGCTTCGTAGGCACCGGATTCAAAATGGAAAAGTTGGTGTCTGTCGTCCATGTTTGCTGTTGCTGCTGCTGCTGCTGCCGCCGCTGTTCCTGTTTGTTGGGTATGGATGGTGTTGATATCTCTAACCGTATGTAGAATGCCGTATGTATGAAAGCTCAGGACAATAAATACACGATTTTACCAAAGAAGCTGTCTGAATGATGATGATGTGTGCCAAAACGCTGTGATATGCCAGACAAGTAAACAGAGCAATGAAAATGCAGCAAAAAGGAAAGCAGTCCCAAAAAGGACAAGGGATGATATGCAATGGCAGCTTTTTCCTCATAACCGCAAAGCTCCGGGTTGGTAATTCAAAAAGGCCTGGTACTTGTTTATAAGAAAAGGAAACGCTTTGAGTGGTGGAGAGGGGCTGCCAGCAATGTGTCAAAGCTCCCAGGTGACAGTTGCGTGGGAGAGAGGAAAAGTATGGCGGGTCAAGACGGCCTGGCGCAAACACCCGTGGCTAGCCTGCTGAAAAAGTGCTGTGTCGTGTTGTTCCAAATGGTGACGCAGGCGGTGATACACTTTTTGTTTCTTTTTTTTGTTTCTTTTTTTTCCTTGTTTCTCCCTTTGTGTCGTCACCTAAAATATCCTTATGCCGAGCATAGGGCAGGAATGGGTCGCAATCCGACGCGGAGGTAAGAGCTGCCCACAAAGAGCTTTAGGTGGGCAAGAGCACGTTGTCCGCGCGTGTGTAGCAAAAGGCAGGAGCATCCTTGATGCGCTATGGAGTACTCGTACGCAAAATCGAACAGGGAACCTGCACCTAATTAGGAAAGCGCTTACCAGGAAAGGTGGGTGGGTTCGACAAACTCGCCTCTGTCACCCCTCTCTTCTTCGTCTTTTTTCCTGCCCACCAGCTGCTTTCATTCGCACCGGACGTGCGCAGGTCGAATGCAGGGCTGTGCTTAAGCTATCAGACTATCGCCATAAGCCGCAACCAAACGCAAAGCTCCCTGGAAAGCGAGTGATCACGTTCCTTTGGCGTCTTTGGGGGTACATGTACGTTAATACCATGTCAGCGCTCTTTCCGTATTTAGAAAGCGCTACCTTCCCATGCGTCCAGAAAATATGTTTCAGTTCCACAGCGCTCAACTCTGCGTATTGCGAACTTTTTATTTTGCTAGCTTAGCTTGAGCTTGCTATTTTTCTCATGTAGAAGAAAAGGCCGACCTTAAAGAAGACCCCATATACGATGCCAGTGAGAGTTTTTTTTCTAGACGCCGTCTGTCGTCTTTCTGAGATCAGACCGCAGAGCCCGCCCGAAGGAAGTGATTCCGAATGAGGCAAGAACACAGGGCATCGCTAACTAGCGTGGGGTGTTCTTGCCAGGACAATGCCGTAGCAGGCAGCAGCGGGCCAGGCCAGTACGGGCAGCTGCGAGTTCTCCAGGCGGCCGGGCGGGTTTGTAGCGTAGCGGGCTGGAAATCGAAACTCACCAGGATGCTGGTGGGAAACCTTACAAGGCTTCGGAATATGTAATAAGCCTACAATAAAGGAGACAGATCCGAGAACGGCCAATAGCCAGCTGTGACGAAGCCGAGCTTGAAGCAATGGCTCGAGGGTCATTCCGCGCGATGAATAAAATTAAGAGGAGAGAATGGAGTAGGGAAGATCAACTTTCGGAAACACGTTTTTTTTCTTGGAAGCGAATGCAAGCGACGAAATAATTGTCGAGAGCGGGTGAGAAAAGGATATGGTTGGCATGTTGAGGTCTCTGGAAAGATGTAAAAGAGATGCTGGTTTCTCTTTTAAAAAAAAGAAAGGGAGGATACCGAGTTTAAATGAAACGTATTCTGCGTATTGAACAAGAACGTTTAAAGGGACTGTAAGAAACAGCACATGAATGTGAACATCAACAACGGGCCACAATGGATGTGACGTGGGAAAATGCAGCTGCAGCAGCGTATGAGTGGCGTGCAAATCCGAGAGGTGGCGAGGGAAAAACCAGCGAGGGAGGGAGTGACAGTGATAATGCCCTGTGCTACCAGAGATCCGCTTCAGGTTTCCAGACTAGGTCAACATATCGCTTCTCCCGCCACTAAGGTGGGTGACTTTGCTGAAGCCGCCCCAAGGCTAGCGCCCAGGGGCCCACAGCCGACATGACCAGCTGCGGAAGGTGTTAC